>OOFG01059810.1:0-43758 GCA_900323295.1 Molva molva
TGATCATGAGATGTTTCATTTTCTATCATGAAACAAGGGCTGATATTCAAAAACAAGGCTATTAAGACAAGTGGTTGTCATACATTTTGCTCAATGGTGGAAGTAGTGATCATTATTTTGAACGAGGTCATAGCCATTCAGCAATGATGCTGTTGCCAGCGATGGATGTGACCCACCATATTTATCTTGATCTTATCTTCTTTTGCTTAAAAATAAGCAACATGGAAAATTAGCAGTAACAATGGGCCTAGGAATGCTTCTCTAGCCTGCTTCAATGACTAGCGACTAGTGGCCCTCACCTCCATGCTCTTGAAATGCTTCAAGAGGCTGATCAAGGATTAGATCTGTGCCTTCCTTCCTCATACCGGGAACCTGCTGCAGCTTGCATATCCGACAAACAGATCCACCACTGGTGCTGTCTCTCGGGTACTGCACACCACCCTCTCTCCTCTTGACAGGGGGCTATGTGAGACTGCTGGTCATTGATTACAGTTCAGCTTCGACACCATAGTCCCCACCAGACTGGCTGGTAAGCTGATTGAACTGGGACTGAACACCCCCCTGTGTGCCTGGATCTTGGACACACCTCCAACCCCCTCACCCTGAACACAGGATCCCCGCTAGTGTCCTCAGCCCCCTCCTGTACTCCCTGTACGATGAGAAGGCCTGCCTGGAGGAAGTGGCTCTGGATCTGGTGCCAGGACAACAGCCTCCTCATGAATGTCACCAAAACCAAAGAGTTTATTGTGGACTTTCCAGTTTGTTTCCAGTGTATGTGATGAATACATTTCTTGAATATTGAAGATATTCTTCAGAGATGGCATAGGCTACATTGACAACCGTTTAGGAAAACATTAATAAACAAATAGCCATTTGGGGGCTGAAATAACCAGCTATTATGGGTGAACTGAGCCAAATCATCTGAGTCACTGAAAAGAGCCGGAATACCATTTACTACTGTAAAGAATATGAACATTCAATAGCTCAATTGACCAATGGGGTTTTATAATGGTCTGTGCAGAAAAATTACAAAAGTGACATTTAAATGTAAGTGATGGCTGCAGTCATAAAGTTACATAGTGTGGGTTTCTAAATGAACCTTTAATCATAGCCTTCAAAAGCTAAGCATGAAAGAAATAATCCATGATAAGGCACTAAAGTGGAAACGGAAGACAAATGACTGGCTGGGCCGTCCAAAGGTGCTAAACTGGCAAAGCTACAGAACAGTGTAAACATACAGAAGGGAACCACAAGGAGTAGGTTCCATTGATTATCCCTACCTTCCTCTTTGTTATTTACTACCGTTTAATACCGAGTGAATTAGCAGACCGTTTCATCCAAATCAACTTGCCCTATTGTTTTAGATACTTTATAGAAGTCACTAATGGGGTGAAGCATCTTGCTCAAGGATGCCTAAATGTAGATTGCGAAGATTGGGGTTCAAACCCAGAACCGTTTGACAAACACCATTTACCCCTGAACTTGTTTAAACTTAACTCGCCCCCAAAAGGTGTTGACCCGTCGTCAAGACGACCATCCTTACCTTTTGTGTATCAGCAGTAAAGGGCTTTGGTGTTGTTGGCTCCGCAGTTTGCTCTTGGGGTTCATATCATTTCCACAGCTCAGTCGTCTCTGGGAACCTAGAAGACAGAGCAGAGCTTGGTTGCATCATTTTGATACTGGCTTGGTATAAACTCATTACTCCAGCACATGAAATATTATTGTATCATCCCATTAAAAGTCAAGTAGGAGTGTACCTTGTAAAATGCCTAAGGGGCACACCGCTGGCTGTGGTGTACTGTCAGCCAGTGAAACAAGCCACCTTGACATAATAGGACAAAAGCAAAGACAAGTCTGCACCATACTGTCTCTGTGGCCTTATGAATAAAACATCCGCTGTTCCATGTCGGTTAGCAAAATGACACTATGTGACAACAGACCGATTTATCAACTATTTCATGTCAGGAGGCATGACTTATACACAAAGCACAAGCTCAAACTCTAGTCTCTCTGAATTAATGTTTCCTTTTTTTACTACAACCACTGGTTGACTGGTTGGATTGTGGTGACAAGTCCACAAGCAGAGAAGCAGGAACACTCACCCATCTGACTTCATCAAAGAAAAACAAGTAAAAGACAGGAAAAAGACAGCATTGATAGCGTTCAGTAGCTGTAAAGCAAAGACACTGGTTAGATGTCAGGTAAAGATTGTGTCACTAAGGTTATAAACAGCGGTCAGAACAGAAGCAACTGCTCTAACTTGTCCTACAACCAAACCCATGACAGGGACAAAACATGATCACTATCTACATCCATATAACCTGGTTATATCTTGTGATGATTTGACAGCAAAAGTCTTAGCAGAACAGATGGTTACATCAGGGTACAACTGATGTTTTACAGCATATGGGAGATAAAAACAACGAAAAGACATTTGAGAGCATTTTATAATTGTTTTTAACCTAAAGAGGTTTTTATGCAACAGGCTGCAATACTTACTTATATAACTGCCATATATACAGACTTTTTTACAGACCTAGCCATTTAAATATATATATATTCTTTGTCTAGATTGCAACCTGTTGAATATTTTTTAGCCCTGCTCTGTAAACAGAAAACTTCAGGGATTATTAATTAAAATGTAATTAATTTTTAATTAATTAAATTAATTTTCCCTTTCCATGGACCTATGTAAATTACAAAAACATAAAGTAGAGCCACAAAAAATAGACATCAGTGGGACTGTGTCGAGTTCACTTCATACACTTTAGCTGTATATAAGAGCTATGTAAACCCATGAGATTAATTTATTATCATTGAATCTCATCCAGTAAACTCATGCACAACGCTGCATGGTCGGCCATGCTAACAAGGACTCATCCATAAATCAAGTCCTTGTTTGACACGTCTGTGAAGATTCCATTAGCAGTTCTGATACTCATGATAGGTAATCAAAAGATTGAAAAATGTATGGAAAAAAATATATGGTCTGCTCAATTGTAATTCATCACCGTCTCTGACATTAATGTTTCCGCACAGGATAGTTCGGTAAGCACCGTGAAACATTAAACATGCAGGATGTTAAATACACGACCAAAAAAAGACTGCGTCGAATTCTCAGCATTTCTGGCAGTGGTGCGCCCCCGTGTGTACTATTTGGTGTAAACTTTCACGTTCAACAAAATTCACGTTCCGGTGAAATGTAGCAGGCGGGTGCACAGGTGTATGGGCTGAATTAAACTGCTTAATTGCATGTCGGTTTCTTTTTACTGTCAAATACTCCTTGTGATGTGAATAATAATCATTACTTCCCATTTACAGAGTGCTGAGTAGGCTTCAGAGCAATAAATGGCTGCTAAAAAAACACATTTACAGCATGGTTGGTGCAATTGATTAGTTGAGTTTGCTACTTTTTTTGTGCTGAATGCACTGTACAACACACAGAACTCAACATAAATGTTAAATATCAAACCAGGACCACTGAACTTTTCTAGGATTGACTTGTTTTCTTATTCCAAAATAATTGCAATGGGTCATTTCATCTGAATTTCTTTTAAATGTTTCCTTCATTATCGCCACAGGACACAATTAACATAAGAACACTTAAAAAGAATGGGATTACATGTGAATATTTCAACTTTAATCACGTTAATAATAATCATCCTTGCTGTAATGTAGACTCCTCCAACAGTTATGTTTATTTAGACAGTTAATGGGCCTAGATCCAGATCGCAACATCTTAACATTTAGTTCTGTGGAAAAAAAGGAGACATACAAACAGAAAAAAAAAAAAAACAGAAACTGACATGAAGCTGAGGACCCGCAGTTTGGTAGCTCCGTAGTAGCTACACGACGCATCACACAAACAGATGAGGAGGCGGGGGTTGCAAATGGACACCCTCTGTGTTCAGGTTAGAGAGGTGCCTGCAGCGAGTTCAGTCTTTTGATTTCTGCAGCCCCACCACCGGACACGGAACGCACATGGAACATCGGAGGTCATTTATTTGCGTCTGATTCTTTTCTCCATTGCCTTCCCCTCTTGGATGGTAAAAAAAAAAGACCAAAAAAAACGCGCTGGGTGCACCAGTAGCCATGGCGTTGGTGGCGGGACGGGCAGGCTGGGCCGATGGGGGGAGGATACAGTGGTTACTCCAACACCACGGTGCCTCCTGCTGCCTCCAGGGCTGCTTTGAGTTTCTCGGCCTCCTCTTTGGACACGTTGACCCGGATCTCCTGGGGTAGGCTCTCCACCAGCTTCTTGGCCTGTGTCGGGACAGGGGTACAAGGGTAGATCACGTAACCATAATAGGGCATAGGGCAATGGAACAAGAGCTGGGTCGATGCTATATATCGATGCAACAATTATTATTTTGTCATTGTGACAAAATAATATATCGAGATCCCCGAAAATGGGGTCTCTTCATGGTCTTGAAAAGCTTCATTGGTCCCATTGCCTGATTTTATTGGGATGTTCTAGCAGAGTATATTGAAGACTGAATATATTTTCCAGTTTTGTTATGTTTCCGTTTTTTTTACATATACATAAATTTACGTTCTAAAATTGTTCATCATATGCAGTGAAAAGCTTATATTAATGAATAACAGCATTGGGAACATGGGAATGTTCATGGTATGAAGCAGAAGAAAGCCATGTAAACCAGACTTACAAGCATGTCCCAACAACAGAAAAAGCATTAATTCTTAACTGAACATACCTGCACCAGATTCAAGCCCTGCATGCAGTTCTTCACTTCCTTTATGAGTTTGACTTTCTCCGCTGCCTTCAGTTCTGTCAGTTTCACGATGAAGTGAGTCTGCTCTTTCTTGACCGGAGCGTCGTCCTCCTCTGCGGCCTGATGACACGGGGGGACAGGAATCCGACCAATGGTTTACTGGGATCTACGTGAGCTACTACATGAGCTACTGCAGCTAGCTACGGTCATAGCTAGCTGTAGTCAACATCATGTTACGACAGGTTATAACGGCACCTATATTGACCTGGAGACACCCTACCCCAACAGTGCCCCTATTTACTACCACTACTAGCACTACATGTCTTTTTCCTTGTGGTTCAAGCTATTTATTCTATGTTGTACGTCTTCTTTTCTGTTATGTGTATTGGTCATGCTACTGGAAAAGTGTTCATTCAAGAAGGGCGAGTCTCACCGGCACTCCAGGGGCCATTCCTGCCATGGCCCCCATTGGCATCATTCCTACATCTTGAATGTTCAAGGTTTTCTGTGAGCAATTGGTTGGAAAAACAAGAGAGTACGTTAACATCCATGCGATTTACAGAGTCATTTGATCCACATAATTGTATTGTGTGTAGTGCAATACAAAACAGGTGTTTCTTTCCCCAACCAACACCCTATAATTAATTTAATTGAAAGTAAATCATTAACCTATTGAAACGCCATTCAAAACACTAGTTTGTTTTAGACAAGAAAAATGTATATAATCCACATACCTTGAGTAGGTCATTAAGGTCTGACACCTCTAGTAAGGTTAGACTCGCTATGTCGTTGACCAGTTGTTGGATTTTTGGGGAATACAGTTTGGGTGCCCCGTCCAGGGGAGGTGCCAATATGGCACCAGAGGGGTTTGCTGTAGTTGTCTTTAAATGTCTGAGCGTACACAGGGCTGGCGTCTGCCGCAAGAGTTCTTGCCTGTGAACAATGCATAACAACAATGATTAATGGCTATAAAATGATCAAATAGTTACACATAGCCCATAAACAGCACATATTATATTCGTCAGGTATTCCAACGCATTCGGGTGTTTCTTTTGTCTTTTTTTTCTACCGTTGACCAAAGTGGTGGTTGTTTTTAATGATGACTGTAATGTTTTATTTGTTTAAAGGAGAACAACCTGAACACAATTAAGTGCACATGACCTTGGTGGTGGGCGCGACACAAACATCTCCCACTGATGGAGCTTAACATAACTCCACATATTTTAAAGCCCAAGGACATCAGAAATCCTTGCGAAAGACAAGTGCAAGGTATAACTGCTATCTTACCCAACTAAATACAAAGTCAATGGTGCAGCAAATAGCAATGAATGGCACTTAGCTAAACCGGCTAACACTTACGTACGATAACACCATTTTAAGACGGATATTATAGTATCGCTGCAGGTATTACGTAAACAGAAAGGCAATGTATCTGAGTATATTGATCCGTTTTTAACATCAATGCATTTAATAAGAGAAACGCGCCCTGCCCTTGAACGAGAACAAATCGTAGTGTGGTCTTCACATACAAGCCACTACCACTACTGACACTACACAGCAAGGTGTCAGTAGTTGGATAACGCCAGCTAATGTTACATACCGGTGTGTGTTTCCTGCGATCCGCAGCGCGGTCCTAATGCAGTATCTAGTGCAATACATCCTAATCAAGTACCCGAGTTACTCCTCTGCTCAAACGACCCAAATATGCCCCTGCAACCTCACAACAGTACTGTCAATCTTCGGGTCCTTCTGCCTCAAAAGCACATGGCGTCCTCCACTCTATGCATGACCTACCCACAATGCATCAGCCGGGCCGGGACGCGTCTGAGTAACTTTATTAACAAGGCAAACCTAACAACAAATTAGTGAGCTCATATAGTGCCTCGTTCTTTCATTTTGTTTTTTATATTAGATGTGTTTTCGAAAAGTAGATTATTATTATTATTTATTATGTCAGTCGATTAAAAATAAAATTGCAAGTGCGCGTATCGACTGGTAATGTCTAGAACCCTGAGCAGGAGCATGGTGAGAATCCTGGGAAAATCCTCTTAACCAGGTAATCTCTGGACCCGTCTGTTAATTCTGGACATTTGTCACCACCCCGGCTCCAACAGTATGCCATTTCGCGCATCTTGTGTCAACCAGTGCAACAGGAGGTATGTGACAATTCATACAAAGAGGGCCCTACAACTAAATCAAATTGCTGTTTTGAACTAACTTCATGTTTAATGTTAATATATTGCCAGGAATCAAACAAGTTGAGTAAACCTCTTTCATCCTCTTTTCTGATGCAGGCCATGTTGTTGTCGCCTCTAGCAGAGAGGAACTGGGAGGATGTGTGTTCGGTGCTGGAGGATGTGCTGGAGGTCCAGTCCCACAGGGAGCTGTTTGCCCTGGAACTGGGATCTGGCACTGGGCAGCACGTGATACACTTTGCCCAGAAGATACCATTCATCACCTGGCAACCGTCAGACATCAAAGAGGAGTTTCTTGACAGGTTGGACGCTGTGCTTGTAGATTAACTTTAACGTCGATTGTCGGTCAGATAAAGTACATCATCTTTAAATCACACAAAGGATGGCCACACATTTACATTACATTTGTTAAACTTTTTTATCTGGCGAAAGATAGATATTAAAGCAGTGTATTTACCAGTTTCACACACTGTATTTAACATCTAACGTATTCCGATACGATGAGTGTACATGCTTTGAACTCTCTTCCAGTATAAGGGCTTATATCGTGGCCGCTAAAGTCAAGACTGTACGGCAGCCCATCCACCTGGACGCCAGCGAGCCCTGGGAAAAGTGGGCGGGTCTCACTCGCAACTCTTCTGATGTCGTCGTTGCCATAAACCTGCTGCAGTACAGCTCCTTCACAACGGCACAGGTAAATATGGGCTCCACTTCTTTTTGTCGACTTAATGTTGCATGTTATTGCATGTTAACTCACCTGAAAATACTTCTGATCTCAAAAAAGTTCCAGACCGATGTCTTACATTTTCTTATTTTATTGTGCATATTACCAGGGTGTTTTCATTGGAGCAGGTCAGATCCTTAAAGAAAATGGTCTTCTGATAACTTATGGGGCAAGTATCTCATTATCATTATCTCATTCAGTGTTAACGTAATCACCCTTTGCAATAATTTGGTGTGTGTGTGTGTGTGTGTATGTATGTGTGTGTTTGTTCGTTCCCAGGCTTATGCAATTAATGGCATGATTACTCCAAGTTGCAATGAAGACTTGGATGCAGAGATAAAAAAGATGTGAGCTTTCTATTCGAATAAGAACAGTCAATTCATATTAAGAACCAGACTTTTTCTTTTGAGTAGTACTGTCTGAAGTGGTGATTGTTGTACATTTTTAACAGGAATCCAGAATGGGGGCTCCCGGACATAGATGTCCTGAGACAAATTGCCTTTGGGAACGGACTGCGGATGGAAAGGATAGTAAGTAACTCGATTGCACGTGATTGCTCTTTAAAACGTTTCTATCTTTGCAAATATTGAAATATGAATCGTTTTGTTTCCCATAGATTGAAATGGAGGATTACAAGAAATGCCTTATCTTCAGAAGGCTGTAAAGGAGCCAAAGATGGATCCGAGTTAACACAGCCCACAATACTACCACGTTTCTTTAGCACATAGCAACATTAAGGAGTGAAAACAAAACGTTTGTGTATTTCTTCGTCTGTCGTCATTAAATAAATATATAAAATATTATTAACAAAATATATAAATCTATATAATATTAACTGCCCTCATGAAAGTCGTTATTTTGCATTTAATCCCAATACCTGGTTATACGGCAGATCAAAAGCGGTAGTCGAATACATGAATGTGACGCAGACCTGTGGACTCATTATACATTAATTTACTATTGTGTTATTGTATACAAGCATATTAAGCGTCAAACACTTAAAGCATATACTCAAAGGGTGAGAAGCAAATGGACAACAAGATATTTATTAAATAAAATCGTAAAATTACTTTGAAGTCAGACAGATCGAGAATAAAGATCACAGATGGTATTTAAGAATTACAGAAGTCACCGTGTATGAGTGTATGTTACACACATGCACCACCCCACCTTCATCCAACCTAGCATGTTATGCTTTTTAAGAGACCCCATAAACATAACATAACAAAACAAAAGCAAACATCCATTGCAGATTTCAAGTGTTAAAAACCTATGTCCAATTGTTAAACAGATAATGCAGTATGTTGGATATATATCTTGTTATGACTCGGTGCTTTTGATTCAGGCAACACAAGCTATCTCAATTAAAACAAAGCACATCATTATAGCTGGGAAAGGGATGGTGGGTTATTGCAGCTATAGTAATTATATAACATGGCTGATCAGCATACTTTTTACTACTTTTGTAATCAGTCATGTTCTCTTCATATCATGGTTCCTGTTAAAGGCCACTTGCAGCGCGTTATTAATAACCTAAAACCTTCAGCAGAATGGCCTTTTCCATTGTCAACTGCCAAATCGGTGTGGCTTTGCCTCATCTGCATGTGTTTGGTAATATATGAGAGGTTATCATAGTGGAATGTTGAATCAAAATGTTAAATCGAAGAGGGATCGGCATTTGACTACTCTCCTCTGGCAATTTCTCATTCACCAACATTACAGCGGGTCTCTTGAACTCCACATACAACTACCCCCACACGACGGCGTCAAAATGAGTCCAGTACTCGCTCCCATTGCAGATAAACACGTGCATTTCGCTTTAGAAAAATATGAGAGATAGCATTTGTTACATACTTATTTTCTTTCCCCCCCCACTCTAATCTCAATTCCATCGTGTCATTGCTTTTTTTAACAATTTATATCAGACTATTTTTCGCAATTTGTTTAATAATATGAAATAGACACATACATGTGGGGGGGGGGAAGAGAGAGAGAGGGAGAGACAGAGAGATGGAGGGAGAGAGTGTGGTGCACCCTTTCCTCACCCACTCTTTTTTGCGCGGAGGGTGAGTGAGAATAGGCGGGTGAGGCGGAGAGCAGCGGAGCGCTGCAACATCTTCACGATATTTTCACGTTGCCACGACGTCACAGCGGGATGGAGCGTATAGGAGGAGCCTTGTGTTGTTTCCCGATGGCAGCACTGGGAGTCCAAGGAAAGAAAGGGGGAGGAGTTGAAGAGAAGGAGGAGTAGTAGTGTGTTGTTGCGGACGTGGCAGAGAATTCCAATGGTCAGTCAAAGGAGATGAGCTGTGCTTCTGCACTACCGGGCACGGCCTGTTGGGGCTGCTGCTGCCCCTGCTGCTGTGGCCCACCGGGGGGCGCCATCTGCCACAAGAGGAAAGCGATGCAAAGCAGCACATTACAATTCCATAACGTTAAGTATCATGGAAGTATCAATTCCATAACATTAAGTATCAAAACATTCAAGTGCATTCAACCTCTTATATAAAGGAGAGCTACATTTAAAACACAGGTTTATGTTTGAGTCATCTTCATTATTCATAGACTGTACATCCTGCTAGCCCTCATCATAAGTATACCTTAAAAGGTCTCCTAGGATGGGAGGGGACTAACCTGCTGATACATGGGCTGCTGGCCGGCCATGTAGGGCTGCTGGGGGGGCATGTTGGGGTCCTGTCCTGGCAGGGCTGACATCATGCCCGGCATGCCGTACTGCTGGTAGCCCATGTAGGCCATCCCGTTAGCAGGGGCCGACTGGGGCATGTTGGGAACACTCTGTGGCTGGGGGGCTACGTTCTGCACACGATAAGAACGATTAGAGAGTTAAAGCCTATGTCATGCAACGCTCTGGTATGTTTATGTGAAGTTACCGTCCTTTCTAGATAGTCCGACATACCTGGTAGCCCTGTGTGGGCGTGGGCTGATAGCTAGAGTAGGGCGGAGACGTTGTGGGCGGGGCCTGGCCAGGAGGTGCTGGTTGCCCATTGGTTCCTGCAGTCTGGTACATATAGGCGTTGACCATATTGGGATCTAAAAACAAAACAAAAATGGCAAACAAGGAGCTTTGACAAGATGCATGTTGTGTTATTAATTGCTTATCGTGGTCACACGTGGGACCGAGGGAGAGCCCCTTCAACCATTCCAGAGTCCGGTCAGCGTCGTCACCTGTGGCAGAGACCGGCATGGCCTGGTACTGTCCGGGGGGGTTCTGGCCCTGCTGGGTCATGTAGACATTGTGCATGGGGGAGCCCTCCACCGAGCCAGCGGGGCTGAATGTCCCGGGGTAGCTGGGCGGGGCCCCGGGCTGGTACACCACCCCCCCCGCCACGTTGGGGGGCAAGGACTGCATCTGGGACACGTGCAGAACGTACTGTCAGCGTTATATATATATATATATATCACTCCATGTGACTATGTACATGTACGTATAGCGATAATATCGTAACTGAACTGCATTAGCTAACATTGTATGACTAGAAGTTTGAAAACTGTCATGGTGCCTTTAATCGGAATCTAGAATTATTTTACCTTTTCAGTCCAAGATTTGCAGGTTTAATGTACAATAAAAATCATTCATACAATTTATTCCCCAGTCTCTCTGTCCATTAGAAAGGTACTTTCTAAGTCCATGAGAAAGTACCTTTATAATGGACTTTCCACGTTACTAAGTATGAACAACAATGAAACCAAGTACAAATTTTAGAAGTTGGTTGTACTTTCTTTTTGTCCGACTAGAGATCCATAAAGAACATAAAGTGGACAGAGCGGGGGTCTACCTGGGCGTAGGGCAGAGAGAAGGCAGGCATCTGGGCGCGCATCTGGATCGTGTGCTTCTGTTGCTCCAGACGCATCTGCCGCTCCTTCTCCTGCTCCTGGAGGCGCTGGATGGCCAGCTGCCTTTGCATCTCCAGGTACTCCTGAAATAGACCCACACACACCATTAATATGCCACTCTACCTGTCAGTGGTCACAGATCAACAGGTCGTGTGTAGACCGCAGATTGTTGTCTACTGGTGCTTCATTCAAAGGGTTAATCGTTTTTCTTTTTCTTTTTGTAGAATGGGGTCATCGTGAAATGAATACATCATTGCGTAACGATTTAGTAAACGTTTTGAAGCACAAATTACAATCTAAAAAGGAAAACATGCCCTTAAATACATCACAAGACGAGGTTTTAAATATTATAGAGTGGGAAAGAACCACTTCTCAGGGCTGACGGTCGTGCCTGCCATGTCCTAACACTACCATGGGCGGTTATCCGATTATGGATTCGTAATATCAGGATCGTGCTGTTGTATCACGCCGGCATGAACCTGTTTCTTCTGCCTCATGATCTCCAGCTTCTGGGCCAGCTGGATCTGCCTCTGTCGCTCCGCCTCCTCCGCCGCCCGCCGCAGCTTCTCCCGGTGCTCGTCCCGCAGGGCGTTGAGTGCGGCCCGCGCGTCTCGTACCTGGGCCAGCTTGTCCTGCAGACCCTCATAGTACACTGCAGCACACACACGCACACA
Source organism: Molva molva (assembly GCA_900323295.1). Taxonomy (NCBI): domain Eukaryota; kingdom Metazoa; phylum Chordata; class Actinopteri; order Gadiformes; family Lotidae; genus Molva; species Molva molva. The sequence goes on from OOFG01059810.1 coordinate 12,182, forward strand.
CACACACACACACACACGCACACGCGCACACGCACATGCACACGACAGGTGAGACCGTATATATATATATATATCACGGATGGGTACCATGCAAAGGGACATTTACATACACTTGCAGTTCTGAACAGCTAACATACGCATACCAGACTTGCTCTGAAGGGCAAAACGTCATTCATTTGCATCGTATAAATCCGAAGAAAGGCTCTCTAAGATGTGAAAAAAAGAGATTTCATGTTCTCTACTAAAAAAGTTCATGTTTGATATCATACTCTACATCGCCATTCAACATATAACTATATAGGATTCATCCGCATGGTATTCTGATGGCTCGTAATATTCTTTTGTATTTTATAAAATCATTTCCAGTTTTACTTTTACCTTTCCTTATGGGTGTTTATTTGTAGGGTTGAGGGTGGAGGGGGTTGTATTCTTGAGTGATTGTATTGTTAATAAAAGGGAACATTTCTAATAAAGCATTGTAACTGAAACACGGTGTCAGGACACCGTGAGCGGCCCCACGCCCGGGGGCCCGGTACCCACATCTCTTCTCGTCCAGCTGGTTGAGGATGTCCAGCAGCTGAGGGTGCATGTTGTTGATGGACTGGAAGAGCGAGAGCACGGAGCTGTCGTTGGTGATGCTGCGCCCGCGCATGTGGTTGCTCTTCATGCGGTTGAGGAAGGTGGTGACCGAGTTCTGCAGGGCCTTCAGGAACTGCTCGTGGTTCTCCTCCGACTCGCCGTTCTGATACTGTTGCTGGGGGACCAGAGGCGAGAAAAAGAAAAAGAAAAACTTAGCCGGAATTAAAAGCCAGACATCTTGAAGCCTTCAATTCATTCAGGTGTTTTGTTGCCATCATTGCTCTTCTTGGCGTTTTCTTGTTTGTATTGTACGATATATAATTATCTCATACATTATTATTTTGTTATGTAACCTGACTGTGGAACGACATTCCTCGTAATAACAGAGGAGCTACGGTGGCCTGAGAGGACCATGTCTCCGCCTACCTCCACTATGTTGACCGGCTGAACAGGGACGTGAGTTTCCACCGGCTGAGCGATTGGCGGCGGGGGTTCGGCCAATGGGACGGGAGCCGGGGCCGAGGGGGTGGGACTCTTGCGGGTCTCCTCTTGTTTTTTCTCCCAGTAGGTCCGGTTCAGGTAACGGGCAAGCTGCAGCGGACACGACGGCACATTTAGATCCAGTTGTTGGGAGGATATCATTTCAGTATTCACATGAATTCACAGGATCGCGTTTTATATAATATATTGATATATATTATTTATGATATGATATATTATGGGATGAGCCGTACCTCTGGGTCGACTTCCTCAGCTGACGGAGCAGAGGAGTTCTGTAGAGAGAATATAGTATATTATTATCACATTTCAATCCTGACTGCCGCAATACCTGTCACATATATAGTTTCCAGGACAGCAGAAAACCTACAAATCCTCTGTCGCAGACTGAAAACTCATCTGTTCAGACTGCATCTTGGCCCATAAAAAAAAGAAAGTTCTCTCTTGTTTCTAAAATGTAGCCCTTGAAACAGTTTGCATATTTGATGAATATATGTAATCGCATGATACTTCCATTTTCTGGGTTGCGTCTTCATGGCTGTATGCACTTATTGCAAGTGGTTTGGGATAAAAGCGCCGGCTAAATAAATGTAATGTAATGCAATCCCTCCTTGACAATGCGTTTTTCTTCTAAGGATGTGCACACGTTCACAGATGAGCGCATGGCTGTGGCCCTCAGAAGCGTGACGGTGCGCGGGGCCTCACCACGGGTGAGGAGTACAGTGTGCTGACGGGAGGCGCGGAGGAGGTCACGGGGGTGGGCTCGGCTTTGGGATACGCCGAGTAGGAGTTCTTCTGCCTCTGCAAAGAGAAACACATGTAGTGGTCCATTTCACGACACTCATTACGGGGAGTGGAGCCGGACGTGAGATCGCGAGACTCACCGCCCTCTCCTTCTCCTCGGCCTCGCTTTGGGAGAGCGCTATGGCCAGCTGGAGCTCCTCCTCCTCCTGCAGCGCTGCCTCGTCTCTCTTGGGGGGCATCTGGGGAGACACGGGAGCAGAGGAACCTCTAACGTTCTGTCTGAGGACACCAAGGGGAACATCAGGGGCTGTTCTAACGGTGCATTCCCCCGTCAATGAAGAGTCTCCTAGTTGCCTACGGTATTAGTTTATGTCCTTTTCACTCGTTACCTTTATTTATAAATATATCTGCTTAGGGTAACTCAAAACGTATCTTTAGGAACAAGAAACAGAAAAAGCATATTATCTAATGAGCTTTGCAATGGCTTATCATTTACAACATTGATTTACATACATTTATTTCTATGACTAGGAGAGTAACATCTGATCCTTTAGACGGCTGCACTCTGAACAGCTCACAGACAACAGGAAGAACTTGAGGAAATATAGCTTTTTAAACTGGAACTGTATTTCCTCAAGTCGATTGAGCAATACCGACTTGCAATACCGAGTTGATTGGTTAGGTATCTAACCATATCAACTTTTTTTCTTAGAGAAAATCAGCGATAGCCATGTATTTCGTTATCTTATTCAAAATCCATATATATATATATGCATAAGAGTAACATATTTTAGCTAGCAGTACAGTCAACCACATCCCTCACAAAACCCTAACCAGGCCTTCAGAGGCAATCGCTAGAACCGCAGTAACATGTCTCTTTATTCTTGCTAGCTAGCTCGCGGCATTAGCTCTGCTATTCCCCCTAAATAGACCACTTCTAGCTGCTGTGTGGCCATCGCTTCACTTACTGTTTCCTGGACCACTACCTGAGACTGCTGGGACAGTGGGCTGGTCAGGTACTCAGGCGGCAGCTCGGCCGGGCCGGCGGTGGCTGTGGCCTTCCCCTCGGCTTTCCTAGGCGGGGGAGAGAGGGAGGGGTGACTGGTAAGGACCAGGAACAGGGAGGACAGACAACCTTGAGAATCAGCACAGAGTCAACAAACCATACATGTACAGACCACTTGATCCATAACAGGTGAGGCGAGAGAGACAAAGCATAGAGGCTGACAGTAAACGTAACGTGAACAAAGCAAAAAACACAAAAGCAGGCACACATTCTTTAGTTAGGCTACTAAAGTAATGCATGAAAATATACCATTGAATTAGAGTCATGGACCATGATAATGCAGTATAGTTAGTACATAGTATATATGTATTATACATTAGTATTATAAATGGAGGAGCACAAGAGCAAGACTAGCTATGTACAACTCTGTAGTATAGGGCTAAGTACATGGCATGAGATAAAACAGCAAGGAACAGATACAGCCGCAAATGTGGTGCAAAGATATTATCAAACATTCATGCTGTATGCACTTCCATTGTTTGGGATGGTGAGATGCCAACTTACTTGTTCAGATGTTCAAAGCAGGGCTCGCAGACGCGCACTTCCTTCTCAATACCAAACTTGGGGATGGTGGAGTACTTAGAGGAACACTTTCCACAGAAAATCTGACCACAGGCCCGGCAATGGTGCTGAAAAGGCAAGGAAAGAACCAATGAAGAACAAATAAACACGCTAATCTATGTTGAAGCTTCTGAGCATGCACTGCAAGGCTCAATGAAAAAGCATGACTTAGTTAACCATTAATGGAGGACATAATCTGACACCCCCCCTCCCCCTCAGCCCATGACAGAGCTCAAGGCAGAGCCGGCCTACCTTTCGAGTCATAACGCCAAACTGAACTCTGCACCGGTGGCACTCCTCAGCATCCACCCAGTCTGGTGCCTTCATACAGCGGAAAAACACAACTCTTTACTTCAGGAAGCGCCAGGTAGCAGTGCTTATATTAACCAGAAAAATACAAAGCTGTACGTTAGGCAACGTCAGGTATACAAGAATAACTTCTTTAAAAATCCTTTATTACCCTTTCAGCAGCAAACATAGCGTCACTCTCCTTGAACTCAGGGAACACATGTCCTGTTGGCAACACAGAGGAACACAAACCTGATAAATACACCTGAGAAACAAACTTGAATTAAGTGTATTCATGAATAATATGAATGCATAGATAAAGGACAGTTCTATGTGTGATGACTTCTTTTAAGCCTCCTGAGACCATCCCGAACTCGAGTTTCAGCTCATGACGAACGAGCAGCGCCACAGTCTGCCGGATTATAAAAACAATGGCGGTGCCCAAGGCAAACCTATCAATCAAAACTGTTTTTACACCAATATAGATTGACTAACGATGTTAAACAGCAATCTGCACGAAAGGCTTTTTTCCAGATTCAAATATGTTTTTGCTTTTCTTCAACCGGAGCTAAGAGACAAAGAGCAATGGCCATATTTGGAAATCAATTGCTGCCAAACCAGAACCTACGAAACGTAAATGTGTAAAGCAGGATGGTCTCACGATGCTACATTTCTTTGGCTTGGCAAAGTGAAGACCTCTGATTCTCCCTCAGAGATTTCTTCAGATATTTTCAGAAAGGCAAAATTGCAAGTGAACACGTTTGAAAACACAGCCACTCACCCTCCACCTTCATTATTTGGTAAGTGTCCTGAACAACCTTGTACTTGGGCTCATTGCGGAAGGCATGCGCCCAGGCTTGGATCAGGTAGAGGATCTTGTTGCGCACGTTTGGCTCGGTCTGCTTCTGGGGGCAAACCAAAACACAATGAATCCAGTCATAGGAAACTACATAGGGGACTCTACACCTCGGTGGTTGGGCCAACCTTAACTACCATGGCATTTAATAACGACCTAAATAAATAACCATACCGTTATTTCTATAGGTCATAAATAAGGTAATCAACATTTAAAATTGTATGTTGTTATGTTTTGACATGGTAAGAAGCCTCAGTATAGGAGGTTCCTTTAAATGGTCTGACAACTGCATGTGTTCATAATAATATTGACAAAGACAGGAAGTCAAACCCAACCAGAGAGTCGCATGAGTCGGAGTCACATGATGCGGTGGAGATCCAATCAAATACTGCTAACTCATGCTGTATAGTAGCTAGCTGCCAGACAACTCTAGCTCTAAACTCTAATGTTATATTTAATAGAGAGGCAATATTTAGATTAAACAGACAAATATGGGAGACTTAAATGTCACTGTTTAAAGGTTAAGTCAGCCTTTAGCTTTAATTTAGAATTGAAAGATACTGATTAAAAACGTTTTTCGTCGCATTCATATGTTTTCAACCGATATTACGAACAGGTTAAAATAACCCACAACAATTGGTGAATTCGATGGAGGTCACAGTATTTCTTTAGCAATTAATCAAATAAAGACATTATTCCCTGAGTTGATGAGAGTAGGATAATGAATGACATTACAGAGACTAAAGCCAGGTTCACCTTAATAAGATCCTTGAGTTCCTCCATGGTCTGCTTGCTGGCCACCTCATCATGAACAGTCTGGCCACAGTTCTTCACTACTGACTCCAGAACCTAGACGTAGAACACGTCGCATATAGGTATTGGCCCGCTCGCAAAACAACATCTTATTTTAAACAAACAGAATGAGAACCAAGTAATCTAGGTATTTGAACAATAGAGCCAATAATATGTTTTCCTTCATACAAAGCCTACCTCAAATGCATAGAGGGCGACATGGGGATTCTTGTCATTCAACTTCTTCTTGATGGCACCAATAGCATACTTCGCTCTAGATTGGTGAAGTTAAAAATAAAGGTCCAATATTCAACAATAATAATATAATAATAACAACAACAACAACGTAATGACGCCCATGACCTTCACTTTTTCCAATACAATCTCAATTGTTAAAATAGAGGTGGATATATGATGACTTACTGTGTGTCCCCCTGTCGAATGAGGTCACAGATCTGCAGTATTGACTCCCAGTCCGTCTCAAGTAGCAGCTGACTGGTGGCTTTATCTACAATATAAAAATTAAAAACAGTAAAAAAAAGTGAAAAATATATATCAGTGCCACAATGCTTTACTTAGCCATTTGGTAAGCAAAGCATTTGGTATTTTACAACACAATGATGATATACATCATTGTTTATTATATAACACAATGATGATATATATCATTGTTTATTGTATAACACAAATAGATATACAGAGGATTGTTTTATGAAGCATACTCAAGAGTATTGCTCACCGAAAAACCTTCGTAATCGGCACAATTGTGTCTGGTTGGTTGATGCATTAATACACGTATAAGAAGGACTACATTGGAATCACTGAATAACATATTTGCAAATAGACGAAGGGCTAATCAATGTCATGTATTGTATTTTTTTTGTGTAGGGCACAGACATCTCATGGACAGGCCAGATATTGGTCAAATGAAGCGTAACGTTACTTCTAAGGTAGTACATTGTAATGAGCAGTTGATTATCCGACCAGCAACCTACAAGCGTCATAAGAATCGAATAATCAACGTTTCAGTAATAAAATGTGAATCGGCTGTCTAGTTAGTTTAGTCAGTTGAGTCAATAAGACCATTGATTGGTTTGATTTTGTCTTAATAGTTATTTATCTAAACAACACACCACCGTGATAATAATGCCATGAGTATTTCAACGATGCAACTGTCTACAAGCACATTTGAGTTTCGGGGGGAGGTTCCCAACAAATAATCAAAATACCCCAATTTCAGGACACAATGTAGCGAAAGATAAACTATATCATCCACACACTGACTGTGACTTGTTAAATACAAGTTCTCTAAACATAGCCCGCTACCCCGGGCCAATAAACAATGTTATCCACTGCCTAGCTATAGTTAGCATGCTAAAATTAGCCGGCCTTGGAGCCGCAGCCCAGACGTCTGTCAAAACAATACGTGGAAAAATATCGCACGAATAGGAATTTGATGTATCATATAGATCGTCAACTACTGGCATGTCTTACCGAGTAGCCTCTCAAATGTGCCACCGCCTTTCCCCATCCTATATTTGAAGACTCGAACAGGGCAACGAAGAGTGTTATTTGGGCAGCTGAGCTGTTACCACCGCTACTGATGTTAGCCTGATAGCTTTGGTTGTTAGCTAGGTGTTTTCCTTCTTCTTCCTGGTTCCTCTGGGGAAGACCACTCCTCCTCTAGCGTGGTCTCGATTAACTGGCTCTCTTGTGACACTTTCGTCAGCCTAAACTCTGCATTTCTTTCTCACATGTCCAGCAAGATAGCCACTACAATATAACAGATCAAACCAACATGTTGATTTCTCCAATCTTATTGACCATTTTCATTTTTTTTTTTTTAAATTTTATTTATGTTTTGGACTAGGTGGTTAAATAATATAATGTGCATTTATATTAATTTCCATCATAATACTGAAAGGAGGAATCATATCAACGTAGTTAGATTAATTGCAGGATCCATTATTGTTAAAGTAAATCTAATCTAGTAAAGAAATAATCTCACTGAATATTCCTATGCTTTCCTTTTCATACTGTATGAAAACATTGCAATACTTCACAGGCCTCATTCAACATTTGTTCATGATATTCCTACTTTTAAAACAACTTAAACAGAACACAACCCCCCAAACAATGTCTTGCTGTATGTAACATTCTTACTTCCTTACCATTGTACAATGAATCAACACAAAACTCCTTACTGTATTCCCAGTAGTACTCTACAGACAACATTGGTATAGGCCTACTTAGGTCATATATGAGTCACTACCTGGCACACAGTACACTGCTGTCCATTGTTGTGATTGGACTGTAATGCTATGTAAAGTGGCATTGTGTGGCCCTTTCCTTGGCTGTTACGGACAGCCAATGAGGAAAGCAGGGCACCATGTAGCCCATGTGCCTACTTGTATAGACCAATCTAACTATTTATAGCCCATTTTATTCTGGTAAACTCACATTATACACACACACACACACACACACACTTCAGGTGCTGTGTTTTTTGTGATTTAACATGCTAGATTAAATATATGGTTCAAGATAGATGATTCTATGAAATTGCACTTATTTACACTTATCCAATGGACCCATTAATGTTTCAAATGCTTATGTTGAATGTTATGTCTATGTTATGTTGCATTGGCTTGGAATTGGTTTTATTATTGTAAGAGATATAATGCGATAATACTCAATTGGTAAACAGAGACACACACATGCTCTCTCACACACACACACACACATACAAACACACACACACACACACACACACACACACACACACACACACAACCTCAAATGTACACATGTCTCCATTGTTCTATTGTGCTTTTTTCCCCCTCAAGTGGGACAACACTTACATAAACAAAGCAGAGTCTTCTATTCTCTTGACCATTATTTTGAATGAAACAAGCTATTACTCACAAAAAATGAAACTTCTAGTTGTGTTGTAATTAAATTAACATATGGCAAGAAACAAGAATACACAGCATTTTTCAGTGTAGGATCTGAAAGACTGATTTTTTATTTGTACTTTTTCACCATCTGACAGAGCAAAAAAAAAAATAATGGTTATCTAAAGTCACAGGGTATGAAATAACATGAGATAAAAATCCCCAAAATAACATCAAAATGGCATTTTAAAATAACTTAACCAAAAAACTGGAGTAACATTAAATATCATAGCATTAAAAGAAGAAATATCAAGGTGGTAAAGAAGGTTTATCATTGGTTGTGAGAAAGAGAAAGAGAGAGAGAGAGAGAGAGAGAGAGAGAGAGAGAGAGAGAGAGAGAGAGAGAGAGAGAGAGAGAGAGAGTGATAGAGAGAGAGAGAAGAGAGAGAGAGAGAGACGGATAGAGAGAAGGGGGATATTAACAGACTTTAGACGTAGCCTTTAACCTGTGAGGCGGGGGCTCTGCGAGGGCTGCTCTCCCCGCTGCTGAAGGTGGGCGAGCCTGGCATGCCCGGGGGACTCGACCCAGCATAGAGCAGAGAACCCCCGATGAGGAGCATAGCGGACGCCCCCCAGCCAATGTACAGCGCTGGACCGAGCTCTCGTTTGTGTGGTGCCGCCACGTGCGGGTCGTAGAAATCCCTGATGATGGAGTGGGCCGTCCAGCAGATGGGGACCAGGTAGAGGAAGCCCGCGATGGCGAACATGGCACCAGAGATGCGGGAGATGCGGGCCTTGAGGCTGTTGACGCCGATGCACTTGGTGCACTTGACGCCCACCACGCCCAGGGACAGCGCCACGCCGCACAGCATGATGGAGAGCACCGTGAGGCCGCGGGCCGCCTGCATGTCGCTGGGCAGAGCGAGCATGCTGTCGTACACCTTGCACTGGATCTGACCAGTGCTCTGCACAATGCAGGTCATCCAGAGGCCCTCCCAGATGATCTGAGCTGTCACTATGTTGTTCCCTATGAAGGCGGTGACGCGCCACAGCGGCATGGTGCACACGATCGCCCCACATACCCAGCCTACGATGGCCATGATCAGGCCTAGCAGCTGCATACCCGTGGTCGCCATGGTGATCGCTGTTGTCGGAATCGGATGGAGGCAGCTGGTGATGTGGGATCAGTCTCTTTTTTCCTTCACAGGGACAAAGTCTACTTCCAACAAGATGAGGCTCCCGTTGTGTAGTGAAGGTCGATGCCGTGTTGGGAGGACAGCTGTATAAGCAGACAGCGGCCAAGTAACCTGAAAGACAAACAATACATCGGTCTTCACTATTATGTATTTAAATATACTACGTCAGCCAAACACCACCATCCACCAAAATAATAATTTGAAACATGAATAATTCAACCTCTGTCGACTATAATTACCATTGAATGACTAACGCATCGAAGCGCTTCATGGGCGCATATAGTTATCATAAATACTTGTTGGAATCATGTTGGGAGGCCCATGGCGAGTGGATTCCAATGAGTAGCAGAGAGAATGGCTCTCTTTGACACAGCTGTGGGTGTAGAGCTACGCCTTGCTTGGTGAGTGGATTATCTCAGAAAAACATGAGGACATTCTGAACACAAGCAGCTTTCATGATGCCCGTAGAGTGGGCCAGGAGGAGCCGTGAAGTTAGCACGGCGTCTTTTACCAATACTTTAAATAAAACGGCTTTTACTCCAACAGTAGACAACTTAACCAAAGGGTACACCATTATTATTTTTTAACAAAGGGAAGCACAGCGGGTGTATTCCCATCACTATTTCATATACTTGTAGTGCTAGTTGTAGTAGTACTAAAGTATATGAAGTAATGACAAAAATAAATGTAACAGATTCAAGTGTTCAGAAGGGCCTATATTTGTGTATGTTTTGTCCGCACCAGGTTCAGGATAAAATAATTGGTGAGATGATGTACTCGTATACTCGTGTACTCGTAATTGTTTATTATAAATGATGCAACTTCTTTTAATCTTAATGTGAAAATTCAAACTATTCCCCATCAATACACATGATCCTGAGCGATGTAATCTTTTAGTTTCCCCTTGTTCCTTCCTGAAACTTGTGGAGATACCAACACCCACAACGGACACCAAAGTATTCATGTCAAAAGAAACAGCATCAACTCACACTCGTCTCTCCTTGGAGATGGTCCACAGGTCTTCGTCTTCCTTTTCGTTTTTCAATGAGCGGCGCTCTTGGACAGTGACGCCCAGAGTATTCACCTTATTCCACAAGGCGAGCCAAGGATGAGCGCTTCGGAGGATCTGGTTCTGGTAGGGTCAGGTGATGGAGAGGCACAGTCAGCTTCAACACCCAGCAATCGACTGGGGAGGGAGGCTGCCCTCCCAGATGCCAGTGGAAGTCTGTGTGGCAGTGGGCAGAAGCACGCGCTCGTGTGCACGCCCGTGTCAGCGTGTGAATAAGTGAATATATCTGAATGTGTCTCCCAGTGCCTGGTGTACCAACACAATGCCCTGCTGTTCCGCTGTGCCCTCTCCTCTGCTCTCCTCGCCTCCGTCCCTCCTTCCCCACCAGCACCACCTCAGCTTCACTGGCAGCCCCTATCCCACTCTGCAACCCCTACCATCCCAGCTACCCACCCCATCTTATTCTCTCCACTTTTTCATCTCAATCTTACTCTCTGGCTGCTTGACATTTCTTTACTTTTCATCTCCCATATTTTTATTGGTCTTGGCTCCTGGCTTCCATGAAAGGGGAGTCACTGCCTACATTGCTTTAGTGTAGAAGTATCATATACTGCAAGCACAGCTCCCGATAGTTATTCTCTTTAATTGTTGTGACCATGCGATGTTCAATAACTAACCTGAATAATTTACAATGAACAATTAAAGGTACATTTAACAAGAAAGTACAGTAAAGAGAATTCAGTCATATAAAAATGTATAATTTTCAGTGTTCTTAAATAAGAAGTTCAGATGCTGCAACAGCTGGAGGTGATGATAAGAGGCATAGAGTTTCGGCCCCCGTGCAGGCGACCGGGACTGAAGAACGGATGAAGTCTGTCCTTGAAGCTATCCCTGAAGGTGAACATGTGAACCCCACTTTCCACGCAGTAGAAGGACACGTGGCCCTCTTCATAATCCAAAAACACAGCCACCTTCCTGGGCTTCTCCTCCACGGCCACCGCCGTGACCGGTGAGCTGTTGGCCATGTACTGGCCTCCAGGCTTGAGACTCAGAGTCCAGAAGCCGTTGGCCGGGCAGACGGTGAACTTCCCCTTCCTGTTGATGGACTGTCTGACCACGCCGATGTTCCACTCCAACTTGTCCCCGACCTCCACCTCCCAGTAGTACCGGCCTGCGCCAAAGCTCTCCCTGCCCAGGATGTTGGCCACGCGGTCAAACCTCTTGGGGTTGTCCGGCACCTCATGGAGCTTGTCCGTGTGTCCCACCTGCTTTCTGTCCTCCGAGATGGAGAGCGAGGGGTGCGCTGTCTTAGGACTCAGGTTGACATCCGCTGTGATCGAAAGGAAATAGAGTGATCATCTCAAAAGTCTAGAAATAAAGTTTAGAAAGAATGAATCCAAGTCTGACTTTACATAGTCTTCTTTGGCATACCTGTGTATTTCTGTATTCTCTTAAGTTCTGCAAAGGAAGGAAAGGAAGTGTTACACTTGTAAAATGCAACTAATACTATGTACTAAGTAATGGCTTTGTGATTAGTGAAGAGATATAGATTACTGACCAGATTTTGACAGTCGGTTGACCTCTTCTTTTAGCATATCCATCATCTCGGAAAGAGCTCTCCTGGTGATGGCAACGCAAGGGTCGGTTTCCATGGTAACCTTTGACCAGTCTTTCATATCAGTGGGGCAAATAGCAGAAGATGCACACTGTCGAGAAACAAGGAAGAAATTACAACTGTAAAATGGCCACAACAGCACCAAAGGGGTTAGTGTTGCATCATCCAGAATCTAGTATCAATACCGATGACACGACGGGTTCCAGATCGTCGGTTTCGCTACTTCGAAGAATCTGAGAACCGTAATTATTGGCCTCTTTTCTTTGCTCTTGGCTCCTCAGTTGTCTGATCTCCTGCTCCAGATCATGTATCAGCATCTCCACTTTCCTCTCCTCCTCATGCTGTCGCTCCTCGATGGCTGCCACCACCCACTTGTGGCTCTTCTCCATGGAGTGGACCAGAGCGGAAAACACCTTCTGGCTCTCACGCACCTCTCTGAGACAAGAGGTCTGAGTGGACAGGACAACAATATGGATTAATGCTAATCCCATAGGTTATAAGGCCTCACAACATGTCAAATGTCAAATATGGATGGATATGGAGAACACACCTTTAGGAGCTGGACCGAATACTTCAACCTCTCTATCTTCTGCTGCCTTTCCTGAATCATTTGCACAACATTCACTTCCTGTATGTGTGAAAGCAAGACATACATTCATATAATTCCCTGATATGACATGTCATTTGGTTTTTGTAATCAATTGTTAGACCAATGAGTAGGAATACATACAACTTTTTCAACGGGTGGCTTCTGTGGCCGATTTTTCCTATAGTTCTCCGACACATCTGCGAGAATTCTGTTGATACTAAGGTCCGGCCTTGTGGAAAACACTCTTTTACACTGTGGGCAGAAGGTGGACTGGTGCTTGGACCAATAATGGCAGAGGCAGGTTTTGCAGAAACTGTGTCCGCATGGAATAGTGACGGGACTGACGAAGACATCTCTGCACAGGAAGCACAGGAAGGACTTCTCACAGAGTAGGCTGATGGTAGACGCCATGCTCTTAAGAAAAAACAACCACAGAAACAAAGGTTTTAAAAAACAGATGGCAAAGTGCATAGAATTAAATGCTAAATGACATGTTTACATAGCAGACCGTTCTCTTACCCATTACAATGCTGTAAGGCAATGATTGTTTACATACTCGAATACAAATTAAATAAAACTATGGACTGAAACTCAATAGAAGGATGAACAATACACTGATAGGAATTCTCAATTACAAAAAATACAAACAATAAATGTTGTTGCTGCCCATGACTATGGGAGAGACAATTTGAATGATACCTAAGTTTAACAAATCTTAAACTATCATTTATACAAACTTATATAATACAATAATATCATACTAGAGAAGAGTAGTAAAGTAGTTAAGCTGTCTTATGACAAGACAGAAGATATACACTTGCACTATACGTTGTGTATAGTACAATCGTATAGGTTCTATTTTATGATTGTACTTGGACTGTACTTGAAGAAAGAGAGCTGTAAACATAGATTTTCTCCTATTTAATTTGGTCTCCTCTCTATTCTACACAGTTACTCCCACAACAATGAGAGAAACAGGACACCTTGTGTTATGCAACCATAGACTATTCAAAAGGTAGTATTCTCTCTTATTTGCTATTTACTTGTTGAATGTCATCAACCTCTCTAAGCTAAATCACTGCTATTGACTATATTTCTTAATGTGTTATATAACACAATTCTGTGTATACAGAACATCTGCTATCAACAGAGGTATAATGAAAAGCATGCAGTAGAACAGGTAGTTACAAATAGTGTGTTACGTCACTCAGAAACTAATTCCTAAACTAAACAGCAGCCTAACTCTTCGCACTTAATTCGTGTAAATATTTTTTCTAATGGCTTAGCTGAGATGTATGTAATTTCTATAATAATGAGAACATTAAACCTTAAACCCTAAGCCCTGGTAGTGTGTTCTCAATATGAAAGGCCTGCTTATTAAAGGACAGGAAAACACATTTTTAAAAGGTATGCTCTAGAAAGTGTTTGACTTACCTATCAAAGGTGTCCTTACCCAAACACTGAACTGTATTCAGTGTAGGACAAGGTGTTCTCTGTATGAATTCCTAGACGGTGAGTGGGACAGGTGTAGTTAGCTGTAGTGCGGGCAGGAAACCAGAGACGTAGACAATGGCAGCCCATTCAGGCTCCACCCTGAACATTATCAGAGCTTCTAGAGGAAACACAGGTATAGCCTGACACCAGGAAATGGAGGACACCAAAGTGCACTATTTAAAACCTTTGAAGAAAGAAACTGCCAGGGAGACATCGTTCAACAGATAATCATTTATTTATTGTGTTTGTATTGCAGTGTTTGTTGTTATTTGTATGTAATACTTGAGTTTACTTTGTTATTGATTGTATGTTGTTTTTGCTAACAAATGATACCTAAAGGAAGTTTGCTTTGTGTAACTCTGCATGGTCATATTAACATGTACTTATCACTTATCAAGTACTTGAAAGACAGTAAGGCAGACTTAGTTTTCATATACAGTATTGCTAGCTTTGTTGGTACAAAATCCTACAGCAATTCAAGTACTGAAAGCACATGATATAAACATTCCGTACATTTGGTGGTTCAATTCACAAATCAAAACGACGGTGGGTGGTTGTGTCACACCCGAGCCGAGGGGAAGAAGCGGTTGATGAAGATGGAGTTAAAGTTGAGCCTGGCCGCGGGGGCCACTCTGTCCTCCAGGTTGTCTATAGCAACCTGGGCGGCCCCCCCGGCGGCCCCCCCCACCGCGCCTCCTATTATCCCGTACAGAACCATGCCCCCGGGGCCCTCCACGGCCCCGACCAGCGCGCCCATCATGGCCCCCACGGCCAGGCCGGTCCCCAGCCCCCTGGCCAGGGAAGTCCTGAGCCAGCCGTTGTCCATCTCCGCCTCCGCCCGGATCTCCGCCCCGACAACGTAGTCGTACACCTGCCGCTGCCGCTGCAGCTCTTCCCCGCTGAACCGCTGCTCCAGCTCCTCGCACGCCCTCTCCATCTCCACCGCTCGCTGCCTCCTGATCCTCGTCTCCTCCTTCCTCACGCTGGCCTCCGCCCGCTGGAAGGTCCTGCTGGAGAAGAAGCTCCCCCCGCCGGACGCCACCATCCACTCCACCTTCTGCAGGAGCTCCATGTCCCGCCGGTCGTCTCTCCAGTTCTTGTTGAAAACATGGTAGCGCCCTCCGAACTTCTGCACCAGCTCCTTCAGATGCCAGTCACTGCACAGCACCCGGTCATCCAGGGCGCCTCCCTCCAGGGGGCCCTCGTAGGCCAGCAGCACCATACAGTGACGCAGGCAGTTCACCCCGAAGCGCTTGGTCACCAGCTTGGGCATCTGGATGTCGTTGAGGGAGATTTGCTCCAGGTCGAACGCGACAAGCAGGGCATGGGGACCGGGGACGGACAAGCACTTTGACCTCTTCAGCTCCATCTTCCTCTTGGCCTCGGTTATATCCTTGGTGTAGATGTTTGGACCGTTGATCACAGACACCCGCCGCCCGGCCAACTGTCCTGTGTTCTTCATGCTGGATGGAATGCTGGTGACAGCCTTGGAGAACTCCTCCCTCCCCAGGATGGCGTTGGTCAGTTGAAACTGAGCTGGACCGTTGCTTCCGATCACCAGGAGCCTTAGTTCCATAGCAGGCGCTACCAGGGGAAACGTGGTTTTATTTAACGTAATACAATCAAACTGAAATCATATCTTTCCAAGTATCCACAGTTCACTGCTTTAGTTACTCAGCAATTCTATGATGCATTATTAAATACGGGCATCCGCACTGACTGTACCTAGAATTAAAACATATTGAATCCTTTTTATGTAATATCTCACCGGTTCAATAAAACAAGGGGAAACTCACCCTTCTTTCTTTAATCCTTTGGGTATATTTATAGCTGAGGGATGCTATTGTTCAGTGTGGGTTATGGCTAAACCCTTTGAAGTCCCTCACAAAGCTGTTGCATGTAAAACTTCCATGGATGTAAATAAATGACTACATATCTTTCCCTCGCTCATTATCTCTCTTTGTGTGCATGTCTCTCTCTCTCTCCCCCCCCCCCCCCCCCCTCTCTCTCTGTCTCAGTCTGGTGATTGGTCAGAGGGCGATCAGTTTTGATGGAAAATGACCTCGGGGCAGAATGCTGGCAGTGAGGACAGACGCCTTTAATGACATCAGATAACAGTTAAATATGTAATGTGCAACAACGTGGAAGTACATGGGAACAGTGTATCCCCAGACACTGGTGGGGCTATGACGGCAATTATATGACTATTTCATAACACATTTCATAGGCCTTTTTCCAAGGTTATTTGACTTCAATCTACAAGCTAGACAATGTTTGCCTGGGAAATCAATAGCTCATTTGGTCAGTTATGCACTATGCAAAGGGTTGCATAGTGCCCTACACTATATTTGATTTCCAAAAACAGAGTTGTGCCTTTGTAGGATTTTGCTGTCTGCAATGAGCTACTGATGTTTAATCCAAGGGGTAGTGAATCTTGCTTTACAGAGTTGATGCTAATTTGTTGATTATGCACACATAACTGTCATATACCAGACAACTGGTATATGACAGTTATGTGTGCATAATCGACAGTATACCAGTAAATATTCTAATTTGTATACACATGATGTATAAAAACAACTGAACCTAACAAATGTACTACCTTCAGCAGCATGACAGATAATCAGAACAACAGTACCACGCCGTGGTCAACGTTGGGAACAACCAAAGCGGAAGTTGCTATGTTTACTTCCTCCTAGTTGGTGCAGCAGTGAAACTAGAGGACATCAGTCTTGTGCTAGTTGATAGCTTAGTTTATTCGTTTTAAAACTTTGGGAGGGATGAACATAACTGAGGCTAATCCGTAATGGCACAAGTCAACCGGAATGTGTTTGTCAAATAGCCGAATGACGCATGTATATTTTTTCGATGACTAACGTTACCATGATTAAACTTGCATTGTTCAAGGCAATACCAGTCCCGTTTTCCAGCGGCAGTAGGCGCTGCTCTACCATGGTTTCAACTGGTGAACTAAAAGCTGCGGTGACAGAAAGCGCACAGCCCTCGCCGCTCGCAGAGGAGGCGTCATTATACGTGCATGTGAGTTTCTGTTGGGAAGTCACGTCTCCTCGTTACACATGCTTGTCTGTTGTACAATGAGTCATTTTTCTGAACTGTGTAATCTAACTTTTTTGTATTCAAAATGCATTGTCCTCATAATATTATTATGAGGACAATTCACATTTCTTCCTACACTTTTGAGTCACCATCTTTATGGTTTTTTCCTACTGCAGTGGCCTTACTGTCTTAGAAGATGCTCCTATTGCAACTTTAACAAGTACATCCCCAAAGCTGACAACAGCTCCGTTATGGCTGACTGCCT
Organism: Molva molva; assembly: GCA_900323295.1. Taxonomy (NCBI): domain Eukaryota; kingdom Metazoa; phylum Chordata; class Actinopteri; order Gadiformes; family Lotidae; genus Molva; species Molva molva. Next base: position 29,685 of record OOFG01059810.1, read on the forward strand.
TCAGCGGGAGACGGAAACTTTACTGCGGCTGAGTCAGGTGTCTAGGTATGGTGACAATTCAGATTTTAAACAGATTTCCCTTTAATGAGCAACTGTCATTTTCTTCTTGAACCCGAGATGGTTTGGCGCTCTTATCTCCTACCAATGTCAGCCATTTTTTACAGCATCACATCTGTGTTTTTTGGTGGTGGAACGCCGAGTCTGGCGCACCCCTCCACCATTGTGAGGGTCTTGGAGTCTATATCCAGACATGCTAGTCTGGCAGACAGCGCTGAGGTCACCATAGAGGTCAACCCTACCCCCATAGGGATGTCCAGGTTAGAAGAGTTTCACCGTGCGGGGGTAAACCGTTTCTCCATCGGTGTTCAGGTGAATGCCGTCTTCTATTGTTTTTTCTTCTGTCAATTCAACCATAAATATATCTTAAACTTCACAATATATATTGAACACAAATACAATATATTTCTGAAAAATAATCTCATTCCATGACTTTTCCCTCCCCCTAATCTCCAGTCGTTGCGGGACAAGGATCTAAAACTCCTGGGCAGGGACCACAACTCCCAGCATGCCTTGCGGACCCTCGCCGAGGCCCGTAGGCTGTGCCCCGGCCGCGTGTCGGTGGACGTGATGTTCGGGCGGCCCCACCAGACCCTGGGCTCCTGGGAGAGGGAGCTATCTGAGCTGCTGAGCGTGTGCGACGACCACGTGTCTCTGTATCAGCTGACGGTGGAGCGGGGAACCGCGCTGTTTAAACAGGTGGAGCTGGGCCAGCTGACTCTGCCCAAGGAGGAGGTGGTGGCGGCCATGTACCACTCTGCCAGGACGCTTCTCCTCCAGCACGGCTTCCGCCAGTACGAGGTTTCGAACTTCGCTAGACGCGTGAGTTCACGTCTGCTCGGCGGCTCTGATGGCATGGGAGCCCCATGCCGGGCTGTTGGCAGCGTTATCTTTCGCTGTTGTTGGTTTGGTTCTGATTTGCTTTGTTTGATATACAAGGCATCTGAAGCAACAATTTACATTTACATTACATTAGATGTATTTGTTTAGCTTTAATCTGAAGTGTGTTACACGTTAGGCTGAGAGCAGGCCAAGCAAACGCATAAATAGTAACTCCACTTTTGTTTGTTATTTGAATTGTTTTTACTCCAATTCAGTTTCAATACCACACCGGCTTATTACCCTCTGATTATCACCCACCTCGTTTGAATTGTTTTAGGATGTTGGCTAATGGGTTACTGATTGGTTTTTCTTTTGTCTCTGTTGTCCGGATGCCTTGTGAGTAAACAGGTCTGACTCAATCTGAGTCATTCATTTTGAAAGCATGATTGACCTCCTTGGACGGTTTTCTATCCTACCAGGAGTTCATACAATTGAATTGCAGTTTACAAAGTGTTTATTTCTACGGTTTATTGAGGTTAGGACACCTCAGATCGTCGAAGAGGGCCGACAGAACCTTCTGGGTGGAACTGACATGCACGGCACTCTCTCGTAATGACGCCCTCTCTCTGTTATACAGAACGCAGTCAGCCATCACAATATGAACTACTGGAAGGGGGGGCAGTACATTGGTGTGGGACCAGGTAGACCAATATCTCTTCACCCATCACCCATTATTTAGCTATGTATAGCTACATAGCATAATATGTGAAGGTTATCAGATATATTATTCATGTTTAATAATAAAGAGTGCACACCATGCTACAGGGGCACATGGGCGATTTGCTCCCCTGGGTGAGGGGAGTGCCGTCAGGGAGGCCCGGGTCCAGACCTTGGAGCCGGACTTCTGGACCCAAGAGGTCCAGCAAAGGGGTCACGCGACCCGCAGGAGGATCCCCCTCCCCACCCCTCTTGGACTGTGAGTTGGTCTGCGTGCGATGTATGTATGTATGTATGTATGTATGTATGTATGTATGTATGTATGTGTGTGTGTATATATATATATATATATATATATATATATATATATATCTCCCCCCCTACTGTTCATCTAAGCGGTGTGTAATACATACACAGAATATAACACAGGGTGAGCAAGCACTCTTTAAGTGTTGTTTCTATCATGTCTGAGTCTTAGTCACGATCCAGTGTGTGATGTCCTCTCATGAAGAATGTGTGCCTCTGTCTGTCTGTGTGTGTGCGTGTGTGTTCCTCTGTCTGTGCGTGTGTGTGCGCGTGTGTGTGTGTGTGTGTGTGTCTTTGTGTGTCTTTGTGTGCGTGTGCATTCAGATTGGAGGAGGTGCTGGCGATGGGGCTGAGACTGACGGAGGGCATTACTCATCAGGTGAATTGATTAACGGGGACCGCCCGCTCCTCAGTGCAAAGTGCTACTAGAGGTTCGGAGCGTCGCTGCAGCGGGCTTTCGTTGCAACTCTGTTGCCATGGTGACGTCTGCTATAAGAGCAGGCGCTTCAGTGTTCGTCAGATGTTATGCGGTGCTTTTTACATCTAAAAATACTTCTTTTGGCATGTCTACTGGTGGTGAATTTCCTAGCTTTGTATTTGTCATGTAATTTTCTTCATGAACATTACTTGATATACGACTATAATCTGCTACTACTAATAGATAGATAGATAGATAGATAGATAGATAGAAATATATCTAGATATATTAGTTACATACTATACTACCATATAACTAATATCCTTTTCACCATTTTGAAAACAGCATTGGCAGATCTTCTGCCCTGAAGCAGACCTCCACAAAGTGTTTGGCACATTTCCGGACGTCCAGAGCTTGCTACTAAGCGGACATTTGATTCTTGACGACCGGTAATTGATTGTTTACCATTTCACAACAGCTCATTTAAATCATCACCAAAACGAGGAACGCATTCGTTCCGTCTTCCAAATCTCAAGATCTGCTCTGAAAGCTGTCTGTCTTTCTGTCTCTTTTCAACTGTAGAGGGCTACGGTGTTCATGGGATGGACTGGCGCTACTCGACAGCGTGCTGCCAACACTCTTACTGGCTCTGGAAAGCCATATGAACCCCTGAGGACAGACGCACAGACCCTGAGGACAGACACACAGACTCGGTTGCCAAGGGGACATTGGACGAGGTGACTGAAGGGTCATGGGCTAGACATGTTTTTTTCCAGGTTGACTGACAGATCATTCAAAATAGATTTTTATATTATATCTACTATTTATTTTTATACTTCAATATCGTTTTTGATATTCGGATCATTACCATTTCTGTCTGTTTACAAAGGGCATTATTACACCTATTCTTATCTATGTTGATTCACATTTGTCCATTTCAGAAAATGTTGTACAATGTGGTAATTGTATTTGCTAATTAAAGCATTTTAGTAAATGTTTAACACTAATGTAAATGGTAATTTATCTGAACCATTGTCAGCCATCATGTCAGGTGGTATGGTACAATTGATCTTGCAACAACATTGGAAAACAGAATCAATTAGACCAATTTTTTTTCATATTCATGAGTAAGTTTCATTGCCACATGACGCATCACCATATGCCACCTTCTTTGTTGGTGCAATCTGACGTATGTTTCCTGTTTCTATAGTCCCAATTTGTGCTGCTAATAAATGGCTGCTAACCCTAACCCTACTTGAAGATGGATCTATCAAGGGTCGACATGACGACCCATCGGTAGTGAATCAGACACTCAGTTTTCCTGGCGGCAAATGCATTGTTTAGCCGTCGTCATTGTTATATAAGTGTAGTAGGCCCATAAAAGAAGAACAATCGACAATACAGAGAGATAATCAGTATTAGAGTTTATTCGTAATGTGCGTAATCTCAAATACAAAACAAAATACAACGCATCGGTCCAGCCAGATGCCAAAGAGTATAACTCCATACATAATATAATATCGTAGCATACTACTACAATGTGGTTTAAGAAGATTCGCAATTCATTGAATCTGACACTTCTTGGGTTTGTTCTTACTGCTGCTTGATCCAAGCACCAGTTTCAAGTCACTGTTAAAACTCGGGCGGCGCGCTAACGGGCAGAGCGCGGCGCACGGCGCGGCCACTGCGAACTCGCTGCTCAGTTTCCTGACAGTTCTCTGGTGGGAGAAAAGTGACTGATAGGTATGGAGGGATATCGTTTGATGCTGTGACGGAATGATCTCGCTAGGCAGCCCACCCAACGTCACAAGCGCCCTAAACACGTCCTCGAGTCCGGAGCCGGCTTTGGCCGACGTTTCGAAGTACGCAGTGTCCTCACCGAGGATTTCACTGATTTCTGACCGACTCACGACTCTCCCCACGGCCAAATCTACTTTGTTGCCACAAATTACAATCGGAACCCTCGGGGTATCCTTTAATTTCATCAGCGTTGTTTTGCTAGAGATGATCTCGTTGCGCAGATTGCGCACCTCCTTCAACGAGTCCCGGTCATCCAAGCTGAACGCCAGCAGAAAAATGTCACCTGTAAATCAAAAAAACACCAGTATTTAGTGATTTTGTTTTCTGAACGTGAAATGTCAAATGTATGTGGTTAAAGCAAAATGTATTTAATAAAATCTGATATTTTATTGCAAAATTGCGCATTCTCGCTCTTACCTGTCAAAATGGATAACCTCCGTTTTGCGGGGAATTCTCTTTCCCCCGCCGCGTCCAGAATATCGATGAGATAAGGCTTCCCTCGGATGTGGTACATCTTTCTGTGGAAGTCTTCAGTCGTCGGCACATAGCGCTCGTCAAACTCGTCATCCAAAAACCGGCGAACGATGTTTGTTTTTCCAACTTTTGGTGCGCCCAGGACCACTATCCGCCGACAGTTCCTCGGTTTGATCTGTCCAGGTGCTACCGTTGCGTCGCCGCTATTCTCACCGCAAAGTGGCGTTTTAGGTAGATCTTCAACCGATTTATTTTGGAGTTGATCGGACGATGAATGCTTCTCATCATCAGTACTGGAGGATCCGACGCAATCTCTCTTGTCTTGTCTCCATCGCGCTTTGACAGTTTTCAGCATGCCCGTGTCTGCCATAGTTATGCCTATATCTGAGATGGCAACACTGGAATTTGAATATTGCGACTGGCATTTGTTCTGCAGACTTCGTTTCGGGTTAGGTGATAAACTTTCAATTTTTTTGTGCGCAATGTTCTTCCCTCCAGTCATGCGAAATTGGTGATGCCCGGGATAAGAATTGCAAGGTTCGGAGATGCCATCAGCCGAAAGATACAACTTTTCATTTGCGTTCATCTCCATCTTCCAAGCATTTCCTAGGCACGCCAGGTATTGATGGCGAGCGTGTCTTAGCAGCAAATGTTCTGTCGATTCTGTGCGCGCGGTGTCCTATACACCCTCACCAAGCGTAGCTGCTGCGTCACCACGACTTATTTGAGCACCACTCCTTTTATAGCATGTGAGCGAAGATACAGAACTGATTGTTATTGGTTAATCTGTGACAGCATATAAATCTATTATTAAACACTAAAGCATCTAGAAAGGTATGTTATATAAGACTTTATGTGTTTTAAAACAATTGATTGTAAATTGTGTATTTATATATTTTGCATATTTATATTTATTATTCAGTAACTTAGCTAAAACCACCAAATCAACAATACTTCTACTGATAATAACACGAGGTGAACTGTTATCTCCTACATTCACCTTTTTTAAATGTATTGTTACCCACACAAAGTCAAAGAACATCCGAGTGGCTAAGATAATTAACGAGTGGCTTTGGTTCATATTGTTGTAGGTGGAAATGGTGGACATTTTATAAAAGGTTTTTATTCTCATTTCCTGTTGGCATGACGTTAGCAACAATATTTGTTTGAAGTTGTTAAAGACTTGGTCTAAAACATGCCAAACTAAATGAAAAGTATAGTGTAACATAATATCGAAAGGATGGCAGAGTTTGGCATTCTATAGCATAGTAGAACAGTAATAGCATCGTTTTTAAAAGTATGTTTTCTAATACATTGTGTCAAAGGCTGCCGAGGACTTTTAACATTTTGAAGGGGCATGCGTGAACAGCAGGACGAAGCCCATCACCCATACTTGACAAAGCCTGTCAATCCAGATCCTCATACTTCACACCATAGTGTGAAGACAGCCGGACAGTGACCTATGATTCATGTGCTATCCATACCAATTAGTCCATCTGCCCGAAAAGACCCAGCGATAGGCCTATGCTGACTCTCGATCAGGCTCAATCACACCAGCGCTGTGAAGATTTAAACAGTTGGGAATCTTAATTGTTGGAAAAGTTGAGGTGAAGATTTCGACAGAAATTGTTTGGAAAAGTTGGAGACCGTCAGAAAACTAAAAAATGCAGAACAACCGTTTGCAATGAAAATCAATGTAATTCAACATTACAATTTATTAGCATATGTGTCTTCATTGAGACCCAAAATGTTAAAATTTGGATAAGAAATACTCTGTTAATCTTAAAAAAGGAGGCGGCTGTTCCCTTGTGCAGCTGAACTCCATTGAAGTCTTTTATTTTCTTTTTCAAGGACACTTGTGGAAAGAATGAAACACTGCATAACAATTTCATACCTTGAAACACGAGCTGTGTGTCCTCAGATGAGGTAAAAACATATTGCCATGGAGACAGCATCATTTGTTGGGTCGCCTACTACTTTGGAATGTATCATGATGTTGAAGCCTCCTGATATTATATAACTATAGGGGTCTATAGTTATGTATGTGAATGTATCACAATGGAACACCACAATGTAGGTTTTACCATTACTAACAATTCCATGTAATTGTTAGTAATAATGGCAACAATTGAAAGTAATGTACAATTCCATGTAATTGTTAATAATAATGGTACCAATTGTTAGTAATGTATAATTAGTAATGTATTAGTAATGTAATGTATGTGTTAGTAATGTATAAAATAAAACTAATAATGGTAACAATTGTTAATAAGGTATACTAACAATTCCATGTAATTGTAAGTACTAATGGTAAGAATTTTTACTAATGTTTAATTTCATGGCATTGTTAGTAACAATGATACAAATTGTAAGTCATGTATAGGGCTTACACATGATTCCATGGAATTGTTAATGGTAATTGGTAATTGTTAGTAATCTATAGGCTAACCATTCCGTGGATATAACATTATACCAATTACAACAAATAATATAAGCATTCATTTGAGCATCGAGTGTATTTTAAGGTGTCTGCTGACTGCCCAAACATAAACACACAACTACAGTATGTTGGCGGAAGTCGGCCCACACCGCATCAACATGTTCGCAACCAAAAATGCAATCCGACAACAACAGCCAACAACCACCAACGGGTCTGACACACCGGCCCCATGTGGGTGTTTGTTGGCGTTTATTGGTGTTTGTTGGGTCAGTGTGCTTGGCACCTTAAATGGTGGTTATTAGTGAGAGAAGTACGGCTAGTAGCAGTTAAGATTGCTCAATCAGTTCAAACCATAACCAGCAGAGGTCAGCAAAGAAATACAGATTACCAACGGTTAGGTGGGAAAAGGTGCAGAATCCAACATAAACTCACCTTTTCACTCCACTATAATTAATACATTAATACATATAGTAAGAATAATATAAATGGTACATGTTATTTTTGATTCTTATTCATTCTTATTGCTCTCACCCTCTCATGGTAGGCTGATGTTATTTATGATCTCCTCTCTTTTTCTTGACATCTCCCCCCATAAAGCCTTTGTTTGGGAGAGAGAGAGAGAGAGAGAGAGAGAGAGAGAGAGAGAGAATAAATACATAAGAGTGCCATCAAGAATCAATAAGACTGCATGTGTACAGAGAAATCATATGCAATATCTTGTTAACAGTCATTGTCAAGTATAAACACGGTTTGGCCACACTTGCATTGAACGGGATGGCGTTTTTCCTTTTTACATGACTTCATTGTTTACTGCACGCCTTTGTCAGTTCAAGGTGGAGCTGGTATTTCCTGAATATCCTGCTCACTCAGTCCTGAACGGTTGAATCAAGCCATGTGACTACATTTCCAATGTGTATTCTTACATACTCCATTAACTTTATGGCATCAAATACCCTAACCTTTAGTCGTTGACAAGCAATGATTGATATGTTGTATTTGATTTGGTGCAACAACAATAAAATAGTCAAGCCTCTTAGATATTTTAGGGTTTCAATGGCCAATAGTGAGGAGATCATTTTATGGGTACAGACACATTTATTGTGGGCTTGTATTATTCATAGCAATGTGACATTATATGATTGTTTCCATTAGTGGTGATGAATAAGTAAAGAGAAGAGGCTGAGGAAAAGCCTTTTTGATGCTTTGTGAGACCCCTATTGGGGATTGCTCACAGAATCATTAAATTAGTTTCATAATGTGTTGGTGTAGGCCTACTTGCCATACAGACATACGCCTTTAAAAAAGATAACAAGAAAAACAACAAAAGTTAAAATACATTCAAAACTGTGGGCCTACAGTAAGTAGCCTCAACAATAACCTGTGTCTACGTATCTTCACAAAGGCCTATCTCCTCTCCACCAGTCAAACTAATTCCCTTCAACACACCTGCTTTAAAATCTATAACGAATGGGTTAAGTCTGACTCTGCACCGAGCACCCGGCCGTCCCTCGTCTACCTCCCTCTCTCCCCACCGCCTCCCCCCGTCCCATTTCCACTGTGTGGATTGGGGGGTGGGGAGGGAGGGGGGGAAGGGCAGTGCCTCTCTCTGCAACTCCGGCGCCAGTGTTATTTTTATGTGATCAGACTTCAAAGTTTGATAGCTTGCGCCCGCTAAGAAAGAATACAATACCGCGCGTTCATTTTGTAAAGTTTACTATACTTAGGTCCTCATTCGGCGTTTTTCCTATACGATCTGACTACACAATTTATAGTCATTTTTGACCGAAAGCCGCGAAGGATGTGGAAAGGAGGCGTTTCTTCCACCGACAGTGTTCCCTAGTTGGGAAAGCGTCGAGACGCAATGCTAAAGGTAAGGCAAATAGGAAATACTTTTTTGTGATTTTGCGTCACATTCGGTTGTTCGGCCATACTTACGTTTGAACTTATCTTTAGGACAATAACAAATAAAAACAGCTGAGTCACGGATATATGCTTTTGTACTGCTCATGGCTCGCTCACCTCTACGATCATCATCTGACGCAATGTGTAGGCTACGAGCGAGCTGGGACAGGGGCTACATCCATGGGACAGGGTCGACATCCAGGGGACAGGGTCATACATGTTAATCAATGGAGGTGTATTATTGAAGCGGTAGATTACAACATCCAGTTGATTAAAACATTCCCACGGTAACCTGCATACCCAAAAGAGAACTATTGTTGCTATAGTCAACCTACAGTGATAACTTTGACAATAAATGCCTAATAAAACACAATGGGTTAAAATAAAGGTCATGATAACATTGTTGTCATTATTGTTAGACTATTTGTATTTGTTGGAGGCTATATAGGCCTTGTCAGGGCGCCATGCACCGTCTACTGTTTCTTAAAGAATGTAGGCTAGTGTGCTTTTAGGCAAAGTGAAAAAGCAGTAGACGTCGCAAAAGCATAGGCTACAGCTTTATCCGTACACTTAATAATTGATAGCCTTAAGTGTGGGCGCAACAATAATGGAAGCAGCAATTGGCTAGGAGTCTCTCCTGGGGCACAATGTTATGTTATATGTTTATTTATATTTTTTATTAGGCAAAGGACAATCCTTTCTTTATTTCCCAGGTCACATCCGCTTAGTTGATATTAGATATTTGATAGTCTGTCCATCAGGGAAATTCCAGTGATCTTTATTTGCAAAAGCACCAGTAGAGTAATGTAGAGTTCCCACTTTCGAACTGGCCTTGAATGAGTTGACACTTGAGAAGGAGAGCTGGTCAGCTTAGTAGCCTATTTTATCAGCAACTTCTGCTTTAGCCTACAGTAACTGTAGATAATATTACAGTACAGAATGCAAGCTGATATCATAAGAGATAGCAGAGACCTTTGCTGCCTTTAATGCAGCATAGTGTGTGAAGTGTGCAGAATATGTAAAATATATAAAATATAAATGTAGCCTATTCCTGTTTGTGACTACATTTTTGCTTCCCAATAGAAAATTAAACGAAACAACGGCTGATTTTGAAATTATTTTGACAATTTTTAAGGCCCCTCCCTACCAACCTCAGATCCCATGCTGTCCTTTCCAAGGTCTACGGCACTAAACTAAATATGATAAGAAAAGGTAATGGCTTTTCTGTCAGGGATTCTACGTTCTGGTCTATCGCAAGTCATATCTTGCGGAGTCAGTTCCCTGTTTTATGAAACAGACACAAAACCAAACAAAAGCTTTTATTGGCTTTTAATCTATGTTTTTATTAATTTTAAAGATATTTTATGTCATAGTGAAAGCTGTCAGTTATTTTTAAACTGTAACACGTGATATGTTTGGAATGAAGGAATTCAATTTTAATAATCGATGAACCGGGTTGGCATTCAGTTGTAACAGTATATAACGCATGGCTGCGTTTGAGGTAAACTGGGCTCTCACTTGGGACCTTTGTGCATTCCTGCAAATGCTTTTATGTCTTCCTGCTGCCATTATGACGTAACCAGGTCAAAATGGGAGTGGGTGGCTCCCTTTTGTGATAACACTTAAAGGCAAAACAACACAGTTTCCGTCTCGCAAGCCTTCCTGCAATTCCACAACATCTACATTCTGAATTGCACATTGTGCATTTCAGTAAGAAGGAAAAGGATAATAAAATAACTTAATCCTGTGAAACATACACTTGTTGTAGTGCGACTGTGAAGCTTTTTATAATAAAAATGGAGTCGAGGTGTTGCTTCATATATTTGTCAATGAATATGTGATCGGCCTAACCTAATTTGAATTCCAGAATTGGCAGAATGTAGTACTATTGGGTCAGGGAGAAGTGAGACTGTAGCCCCATTTGCTATAATCAGTGAGCAGTGAAAATTCAGTACTATTTGTTGATCAGAGTTCAGCTTGCTCACAGACCGTGATAAGCTGAAGTTGTGAATTCCTTTCCTGTTTCCAACAGGACCCTACCCGTGAACTTCACTAAAACAACTCCAGAGGAGGGCAACTACATTACATTCCTCTAGTGGACTGGAGTTCTGATCATTCCAAGTACATTTGCATTCCCCTTATCCCTTGAACAACCGAGCACTTCCGGCCTTCTGTATCCCGGTGTGAGCACTTATTTTTCAAGGCAAAAGTTGAAACACTCGCCACCAACAGCCACCATGCAGACCTCCTCGCTCCGCCGGCAGGTGAAGAACATGGTCAACAACTACTCGGAGGCCGAGATCAAGGTGCGAGAGGCCACCTCCAACGACCCCTGGGGGCCGCCCAGCACGCTCATGTCCGAGATCGCCGACCTCACCTTCAATGTGGTGGCCTTCACGGAGGTCATGGGCATGATATGGAAGCGGCTCAACGACCACGGGAAAAACTGGCGCCACGTCTACAAAGCCCTCACCCTGCTGGACTACCTGATCAAGACCGGCTCGGAGCGCGTTGCCCAGCAGTGCCGGGAGAACATTTTCACCGTCCAGACCCTCCGGGACTTCCAGTTCACGGACAGGGACGGCCGCGACCAAGGCGTCAATGTGCGGGAGAAGGCCAAGCAGCTGGTGACCCTCATCAGGGATGAGGAGAAGCTCAAGCAGGAGAGGAGCCAGGCCCTCAAGACCAAGGAGAGAATGGCCAAAGGTGCGGCCGCCCTGGGTTCTTCCATGCCGCCGCCATACCCTGGCCGACGCACCAGCCATCCCGGCATGGGAGCTGGGCACGCAGAGGAGTTCAGCAGGTCCAGAGGTTCCCCGTCCTCCTTCCACTGTGAGTCATAGCGTTTCAGTGTGCTATATGTATGTTTTTACATAGCAGTGATCTTGTACACACAACATTCATGCAGTGGCTTCCATAGCTAGCTTGCTAAAGGCCAGAATACCTCAAGTCAGGTTGAGGAATCCACGTATACGTCAGTCCCACTTACCCTTGCTCCTTCTTAATTGTTTAAACTAAAGTGTCCTTGAGATTCGTTGAGATATATTCCTTTGTCAATTTTTTGCTGAGGAGCTGAATTGTCATCGTCATCATTGTGCACCATAATATTGCTAGTTGAATATTTGCCGGAACACATATTACCACCTTTAACCCATTATAGGTGAACTAATGAAGGAAGGCTTTACATTTCCTCTTTAGATATTTATAATATTTACTTGGTTACTTGCTAGCATTGAAATGAAAGAACAACCATATGAAGGGACGTGTTACTGTCATTTCAGCAGCTGTACATCCCAGCTTCCATTCATCTTATTGAGATTCATTATTCTAACAGTATTTGTAGTTTCTTTATCCTAAGAGTTTGTTCAATTTCAGTCATATGCCCTCGTAATCGGCAGGCATCAGCATTCCCCTGTTCATAGCCATGTCAGCTAAACTGGAAAAACAATGGAGGAGAGGCCCTGTTACATTTTCTACAAAGCATGTGTAACCAGGCCTAGTAACCATGTGTAGTGGCTCGCAGAAATGTATTAGGCTAATGCTATGGTGTGCTTCTAATATGAGACCTAAATAACCCCCTTCAACGCAAACAAAACCAAAAAAAGTATAGCATTACAATGCAAACATACTGTAATCTGTGTTTGGTGTATGCTTTTTGGGGATTTACCATGTTTACTAGTAAACAGAAAATAGCAGAAGTGCAGCTTTAGAAACGTGTCACTATGGTTGAAGGGGAGGATAGTCCATATGCCATTTCTCAAATAGTCTCAAATAGACTTCTGACTGTCAACTACATTCCTACTGTTCACATCTTTGTATATTTTAAACCCATTTACACTTCCGATCCCACTTCCATATTGGTTGGATACTTTCAAAATTTAGCTTATTAAGGCTGTTTTCTCCACATTGCCTACCCTATCTTTCACTTAAACCAACCTATACTAAACCTAATTTTATAATAATCGAATAATCCCCTCCTAATAATCTACTTCCTGTGTTGATCCTAGAGCATTACTGCTCCTGATATCCTGATATGATACAAAATGCTGACTAAAACATAATTAATCTAATGGAAGTTAAATGGGCAACATAACATACATTAATTGATATGCTCCAGGCACATTTTGGCAATTACTGCTTGTGTTTGAAAGCTCTCATTATCTTGATTGGCAGGCTTCCAAACAGGTCCACATAACAGAAATGGCTGTACTTCAATATGAAGTATTGGCAGTGACAAAAATATACTGTTGCTGCAGTTAGGTTGGACCTAACAGGTGCTGGTGTGTGTTTTCCGTGTGTGCATACATGTATGAGGGCTAATATTTACATAACACGTTTTCTGCAACGCTGCACAATACCACTTAGCAGTACTGGTGCCGATGGTTGAGACTTTAAAGAATGACCTGTAATGACATCATTAGATATTTCAGCCCATCTGTCAAGTGGTTGACGTTAGATGGATGGTTGGACAGGGGTAGATGAATAGTCAAATGGCTGATGTTGGAATAGCTAGTCGGATGGGTTACAAGTCGGATGGAGTAGAGGTTGGGGTGGATGATAGGATGGTGTCGAGGTTGGATGGATGGTCGATGGGTTGAGGTTGCAATGGATGGTCCGATGCATTAGAGGTTGGCTGGATGCTGAGGTTGGGACATATTAGGGTGGTGTTGAGGTTAGATGTGGTAGAGGTTGGATGGCAGTTAGATGGTGTTGAGGTTGGATGGCTGTTGGGTGGTGTTGAGGCTGGGATGGATGGATGTTGGCTGGTGTGTTGAGGTTGGGACAGATGGTAGGGTGGTGTTGAGGTTGGACAGAGAGACGGTCGGTCGGGGTGCTAACAGAACAGAGAAGGTGGAGGTCAGGATTGAGCATTCCAGCTAGAGTGGGCTTCGGAGGAAATTCAGCAGAAGTAATTGGGTTCAGGATCCAACCGGGCCAACGTGTGCCTTGCCGTCTCCTTTTAGCTCGACTGGCCCAGATCCAGGCCCTGCCATCTAGACTGGCAACCGCCCTCACGACCCACTTCCCCTAAAAAAACGTGGATTTGTGTGTCCTGGAACCCCTCCACAAGAGTTGGGGTAATAACATGGGGGCCTCACTGACCAACCTCCCCCCCCCCCCCCCCCTCTCACACACCC
>OOFG01059812.1:0-11227 GCA_900323295.1 Molva molva
GTGTGTGTGTAATATACACACACACACACCTCCCCCCCACCCCTGTTGGTTCAAGTGGTCAGCATAAGGCTTCCGGCCAATATAAAACTGTTACAATGTTGTGGCAATGTTGCAATGAACGAACGACTGAAGTATAACAGTTCAATGGCCAGAGTTTAGACCTTTCACATTGCTGTTGGAAATATTGGCATTTTTGGGTTATTTTGAAGACGACCGTTTGCTTGTTGTTGAAGTGAATGTGTAAAAGAACTCTAGTTTACAGTACCAACTGAAGCCCCACTCACCAAGTGTGCCTCAGCATTCAGAAGAAAGTAGGATTTATTATTTCTGTCTCTCCACGTGGTAATGTTGTTATCCATTAGGCTAAGATGCAGATAACCTGGGGAATAAAATAACATAGTTTATTTTGGCTCTATATAAAGCTTTACCTTTTACGGGTGAATCAAACAACAAAAGTATGATAAAATCTCATTGCCAATTAAAAAGGGTTTTTTATGGTTTGTTGAGGTGGAGACACTTTGAATCTTGCAAGGTGCAGTCCCCCCAAGTTCTGTATGAAGCTAGGTAAAATAAATGTATATATTTCCCCAGGATCTATATACTTATCAAAGTATAGACGTTGGTAGATTTGGCTCATTGTATTGGATAACATTTTTTGTTTATATTACCTCAAATGTACCTTCAACCAATTAAACTTGACAATGAATAATGCTAAATACATGCCCAGTCCTGAGTTTTCTGTTCATTTTATTTTAGCTAACAATAAATTAAAAATAAATAAGATCTGATTTGACATTTTGATTTTGACTTAGGGTAAACGCATTCTCCCCTCGTTGGATCTTGAACTCCAGTCCAGTTATTTAATTTATTTTGAACAATATTTCCAGAAAGTAGGAAATTACTGGATTTAATTGAGAAAGGCCCTCTTGGTGACTTCCACTGAATAAAATAAAAACAGGACTGTTATGTTGAGTCAAGGTGCACTTGTTGAGTGGTGTTGCTGAGGGTACACACAGTTTGCCATTCATCTTCTATGTGGAAAATCATTCATGTGTGCTGTTGGCTTATGGCTTGGGGTCTCTGCCGGCTAGAGCTTCCTTCAATTGAGTTTACCCACAGTTGTTTTTCTGTTCGGTGTTATAATAACATCCATTTGTCATGTGCAGAAACTATGTAAGGCCTATTCTTACTTGGGTGTATGAGCCAAATGGCCTCTTACATATCAGAATGCGTTCTCCATAAAGAGTATACATACAAATGTGGAATCACAGTTGTCATGATTTTGCAAACACTTTTAATATAAACACTTTTTAGACACTATTAATATAAACTTTATTAGCATGGCGGCATGAACAACCACATCAATTCACAGCAGTAAAACATGGGTGTGTGTGAGCAGCAGGAGATCATGGATAGTGCAGTTCACTCCGGAACTGACGTCATTGTTATTCTAAAATCAAAAATATAGCTCATTTGTGCATCTATACGTGTTTGCTAGGATAAATGCAAATATTCCTACGGATACCTTTTTCTGTAAAGAAATAACATGGTCGCCACTATGGTAAATTGCGCGCAAGGTTATAATCCGTTAAGACTTCGATTGATGTGTGATAACCACTAGAGAGAGGCGCAACATCTCCGTCCGCTCCGATGGCCTTTTTTTAACAGCAATGGCGGATCGTGGAGCCTCTCAACAGTTTCCGGAAGTTAGCAGCTCCCAATAGAAACGCATTGGAGTTGTATATAATTATATTAATGGATTATCCCCACTAAATTAGTAGATTTAGGGAACGTTTACAGGTAACCGATTAGGCTAGCAACACGTTAACAACGAATAGCCTATTAACTGTAAATTCCGTTCTCGTAATGCCTTTTCATCTAACGTTGTGGAATAAGATCAAAATGCCTCTATATTAGTTAAATATAACATTGTGTGATTGTAGAGTGGTGGATGGAGTTAGTGAATTGAGGGTAATCACTAGTATAATACAAGGTTAGCTATACAATAAGGAAGAGGGCTATTTACATGATACATAACTATTGATATGGATTTAAAGTGCATATTTTAGACTTAAACCGTTCTATTATATAAGTAATCTTGTTAGTGTATTAGTATCCTACAGCACCGGGTGCTGCGTGGTGGAGCAGTGATGCTGAGTGGACCATGGAGACATTGAAAACGTAACAATGTATGTTTAAAATAAGCCAGCAATAAGCAGTCATAAAAAATGTGTTATGCTGCCATAGTACATAAGGAATATTACAAAACATTTAATATGAAGTAATCATACGGAATATGGCCTATATGCGTGTTGGCCGGTGGAGGAGCAGTGAGGTTGGCTGGGTTCTGGCTGGTGGAGGAGCAGTGATGTTGGCTCGGTTCTGGCAGGTGGAGGAGCAGTGATGTTGGCTGGGCGCTGGCAGGTGGAGGAGCAGGGAGGTTGGCTGGGCGCTGAATGTTTGCTGCTGATGTTCCATTTCATCTTTTTGGATTGGCTCTTGCTTCCAAGATGGCCATCTTTTAAATATTGTTTTTTTTCTGTAATTTCATAATTTCTTTGCCTCAATTCTCAACCTGAGCCGTATTAATCTTTTAATGATTTTTTTCTTGTACTCCTCAGCATGACGGAACCTGCTGGTGAGTGCCTGAGCTTCTTCCTCCAAGACACCCACTGCGTTGGGAAGCTCCATGAGGGAGGAACCCGTTTTGGTCCTGAATAGTTCCTCAATTAGGTATATTAAATCATAGGCTTCTTGGGAGGGACGACAAAGAGCACCAGCCTTTAAGTCTTAAGTTCACCTATATGCTGATTTCTGAAGCAAGACTCTATGTTGCATTTTAGCATTTTTCACAGATGCTGGCTATGGAATTCAATCCTGTTGGGACAGGATTTTAAGACTCCACACAGCTGAATGTATTTTCAAGGCAGTTTACTTCCCACACATTGCAGTGTTTGAATATGATTACCTCACATATTTTTTGTCATTGTAATCTTTGATTAGTTAGATTACTGCCAATTTGAGCCAACCATTTGTTTCTCCTTCCTGCGTCGGTGGGGAAGAGTACATCCATACTCCTTTCTTCGAGCGATTGGAGCATCCTCGTGGAGCACAGAAAACCTTGGTGGAGACTATATGCAGGACAACATGGAGGAAAGGGCACCGACAAGCTGCTTGACATGCTCTGAGTTTATTCGATTTATATAATGAATTGCGGTAAATAAGTGCATAGTAGAAAGACAAGATATATATTTGAATGTGTCCTGTGATTTAATGTACCCTTTTGAATAGCAGATTTCTGCACATATCAAATATATATTTCTGCTCTTTGCAAGCACAAAGTGGACCATAAAGTTGTTTTGAATTTGAATTTACATAATGTATAAATTAATAAGTACAGGGTGCTGAAGAATTCTAACCAGAAAGATGCATTTCATCCCATTTATTTGCATTGGATTTCCTAAAACACACTCAACACCATTATGCTGCAGCTGTCAGTTGGCAAACATTATTGATCACCTGTCAGTTTCCTAATCTAATCTGAATTTTGAAACATTCCTTCATTTCCCTCTAAATATATGAATAAACATCAAGATGGGATTGCTCTTGACTATCATACAAGTTTAGGACAATAATTAAAAACAATAAAGAGCAACATGCTCTATAACCAAGGCAATGTAAAATATGTCAACGAGGCAGGTGGCTGTTCACACTAAACCTCAAAATTTAGCGAATTTTACTTTAAAAAAAACAACAACATAATGACGTAACTAGATACACACGTCGGTGTGCTATATACATATTTTAAATCAATGCATTTATTGACAACTATCTGACGTCTCCATGAACCACGTGGTGGTCAAGTATTTTGAACTTCCGTTGTCGTAACCCTCTGCTCTGATAACCACCAATGGTAATTGCTGCAACAGCCCCTTTAGCCAATGGTAATTGCAAGACATCTAAACCGTTATTCGTTCACAATGCCTCCTCCGAGTCTACATGGAAGGAGTTAACGATTACGTTGTGGTGGATGTGCATCGTGCTGTCCTGTTCTGCATTAGCTAGTGTTAAAGGTGTACTTCAATCTGTTCTTGGCTTGCAATGACAATTGCTGAATAGATGATGATGTAAGGTATTACCAAGAGACAACTGATATTGGAGAACGACGTCTAACTAGGACATTTGATATTTTGTTGCGTTTTTTTTACCGATTGGCCTACACCTGCAAAGTAAGTACCCTCAAATCAAATTACTGTTCTCATATAGTCTACATGAATCATTTAATCACTATAAGGTCTAAAATCGTATTACTGTTCTCTTAGACCTTAATCATTTCATCCCTAGCAAGTAATTTTGCTATTATCTTTAATTTTTTTAATGTACTTTATAGCCTCAATTTATTTCGTCATGCAAACATAATGATATTATATATGATTTAATTATTCTGTAGTATGGGGTGGGGTCAAGATAGCATACAAGAGGACAAGACCCAACCACAGCCAGTATCTCGTTTACAGAGCTACTTGCATGGAGGGACCTCCAGCCTGGTCTCCGCCCTGCCTACCATAGCTGTATTTCCTGTCTACAAGACCGTTTTCCGGCAACAGCTGCACAACACCTCCATCAGCCAGGCAGTGGCTCAGTTGAAAAAAGAAGGAGCATTGAAGCTCTACAGGGGGGTGACACCCCCTCTGCTAATGCGAACCCTAAACGGCACGCTGTTGTTTGGCCTCCAGGATACCCTACTCCATCAGCTCTCCTCCTCTGCTAAAGTCGTTCCTCTCTCTGCCCTCCCAGCCGTTGCAGGGCTTGCTGCAGGTCTGGTGGAGGCCCTGGTTTTCACCCCATTCGAGCGTGTTCAAAACATGTTGCAGAACGGTCACAACGACCGCAATCTACCAACACTGAACAGCGTTCTGGTGCGGCTGAGCTCTGAGAGGCTGGCCTTGGGCTACTACAGAGCCCTTCTTCCCATCATGGCCAGGAACGCCCTGGGCAGCTGCCTCTACTTCGGACTGAAGGGGCCACTGCGAGCTCTGGGGGAGGGGCAGGGGCTCTCTCCCACCGTGTCATCCTTCCTGTCCGGGACGTTGACCTCCATGGCCATCAGTTTCTCTCTGTACCCGCTGTCTGTGCTGGTGGCTAATATGCAGGCTGGGGCGGGTGGGCAGGAGGCGGGAACAGTCAGGGCGTGTTGGAGGAAGCTGTGGACGTCCCGCCAGCGTAGCTTGGTGCTGCTGTACCAAGGAGGTTCGCTGGTCATCTTGCGCTCATGTATCACCTGGGGAATCACCACCGCCATCTATGACCAACAGCAGAAGCGCGCGTCATGAAATTATGAGAAGAAAGAAACATAATACATACTCAGGGAACGTCTCTCACTTCGTTATGAATATCACTGCCACTATCTTCACCACTGTAGCCAATAACTTATTTTATTTCTGAATATACTAATAAGACTGTGAGGCAAAAGTTTGTATTTAATCTGGATCTCAAAGCCTTATCATTATCATTCACTCCAGTTAATTTGATTGAACCAGTTTTTAGTAAAAAAAAAAAAAAAAGGTGCAATGGTAGTTGTCGGTCAGCTGTACCATTCTATATTTCTAAAGCCATATTAAGGAGAATAATATACAAGGTGTCTAATTCAGTTAATGTGAGGTTATTTGAGTGAATGCATTATTAAATATGCTATTGGGGCAGCACTGTATGTTTACATATATTATAGAAATATCTATATGTAAGAAAAAAACAAATAAATAACCAAATGCTACACATGTAGGCTAAATGCTACACATGTAGGCTATCCTGTACTTTAACCAAATAAATATTGTACAATAAATATGTATCCTGTATTTGAAAGTTACTCTTCATTAGTGTATTGCAAAGGCCATATACAAATAAAAATGACATAATAAAAATGGGATTCAAATCAAGTTTGGATCTTTTTTGGATTAGGATAATTTAATAGCATAATAATGTTCAAGACAGAATAGTGCCAAGGCAAGGTGGCTAATCGCGGCATGGATTATTCACGGCATGGATGTTATATCATTTTTAGCCACTAGATCTGTCCATAGCTCCATCGAGCTATGGGTCCATCGCCTTTGATGTACATCAGTCCCTCTTCGCAGCACTCTCAGGGAGACTCAACACAAATAGGTTATGCATTCATATCTTAACATCATTAACATATGTAGCTTGTACATACAATTCAGAAAACGTGGGTACGGTTAAAGATATATAGGCCTAATTTAACTGTTACATTTCCTTTCAGAGGACCTGTTACGTTTGTTTTTTACAGTTTTTCATCCAATAACATTCGACCTATAAATGGACAGGCCAATGGGATCTCGCCGACTGGTTTCTATATGGGCGTGTAGAAGGGCGTGCTGTCTCTATTTAAACGCATGGCTTGGAAAGTATTATTCAGGCGCACTACTTTCGAAGGGTATTTTCACGGAACACCTCTGCATCAGGTAAAAGCCCAAATAACTGTATCCCGACATTTATATTATAGTTATTCATAACTTTGGGGAGTAAAGAACGCATTCGAACCGGTACCAGTTAGCTAGGATGTTTTTGCAGAGAGTTTGTGAGTAGTTTACAATTAGTATATATATTTTGTAAGGTGCGTAACACCCTTAATTAAAGGCATGTGACCCTTGCCTACAGCATTGCATTCTGTTTAACGTCTGATTGATTAATTGTATTTTTAGGTGAGTAAAGGGGAGTAGGACCTTATGTTCACATGGGCTGTTCAATGCAGCCTACCTAATAGGACATGGCTACTTGCTCTCGCCGTCTAGCTGACGTTAGTCTAATCATGACTTAATTATTTCTTATCTGTCCTTTTGTAAGCGTATCATGCAGCTTTTCACATCTTACTTTGCGTCGATTAATAGATAACGTTAACGCACCAAGGTGGCGTAGGCCTAGTTATGGCTGAAGACGATAGCAATGGGCACGTTAACTACTTTGTCAGTTAAACAAAAATCTAAGGACTTTCAAAATTAAGATTAATAAAGGCCTCGCCCACTAGAATACAACCTCATCATCGGGCCTGTTCTACAATTCCCTGCCTTAACATGTTATGACCTGTAGGCCTATATTTTCCGGATATTGTATCTTCTCGCAGAAATAGGTCAACAGCCTTAGCCTGACTTCACTAAAGAATTGTGTAATAAACTCTGGATTCTTGTTTATTCATTCCAACAGCATGGATCATAAAGCACTGCAAGCATTCGTCTTGTGTGTCTGTATTGCGTAACTCCTGTGCAGATGGATTGTGTTGTGTTTTTTTTTTGGTTTTTTTAACTAAGGTGTGTCTGTATATACCTGTATGGGCATGCACAGCACATAGCAGCATAGGGATGGAACAGTAACGCCCTATCATGTTGTAGCTTGTCTTCTGTTGCCCGTCTCTTGCAGAGTGTTCTTTGCGCTACACTTGGTAGTCTAACATTTAGTCAGTTAGCAGACACTTTTATCCAAAGGTTCTTACAAGTGAGGCTGAAAACAAAATACAAACACATTTGGAGTCCTATAAGTAATCCATCGTTTTTATTCAAACTACCTTTAAATTAACTAGGTATTCTTTCTGTTTTTTCCAACAGCAATCAATCCAAGTCGGAACAATCAACCATGGAAGAAACACTCAATAAAGTGCCAACATTTGAAAAAAGCAAACTGAAAAAAACCGAGACCAAAGAGAGTGTCACTCTTCCTACTCAGGAAGGTAAAGTATACAAGGAAATTTAACACATCTTCGTGAGAAACATGTTCTACACATCTTTCCCATGCTCGCACTGTAGTTTACCGTATTGTTTAGAACGGGTAAACGCCTCCTTCCGTGCAGAAGACCACTATTATGGCAAAGGGTGGATGAATTAATGACAGGGTCGTGGCTGCTGATACACAACCAAGTATACCCTGCAGGCAAAAGTTGCATAATTTATCCTTGTTTGCGCCCCGTTAGAAGGAAAAATAAAAGGCACACACCTTCTACACATCAACTGGCTTTGAGTTGGAAGGTTTGCTTCAATTGGAGTAAGCCAGTTGAAGTCCCTCTAATTCGATTATCAATGTGCTTATAATTTTCTTATATAAAGGATTATTTTGCAGTTAGGTTGAACATAAAGGAAAGAAACCATTTCAAAACATCATAATTATTAATAGTCTAAAATGAACTTCAAAAGGGATACATGACACGTTAAAACGTTAGCATTTTAGAATAATTCGAAATGGCATGTCTTTTGAGATGTTATATCAACACTAATATGTAATCTTTCCACTTTTTGGTTAGATGTGTCTTGGATATGAATCAAATTTAATAAGTCAGAAATCATCGATCAATTGCAGCTTTGCTTCAATGGCATTTGAAGCAAAGACTCTTGACCATTGAGCCAGCTTTTAGCTGATTGTGGGGGTCGCTAAATGCATGAGTGGAACCATCAGTCACCCCAGCTGCCTGAGCACTGTCATGTTGTAATCAATAATGGGAGGAAACATGGGAGCTGTTAAAATTGTGTAACTGACATGTAATTTTAATGTTCTGACCTAAAGCGTTCTCAATGAGTAGCCACTTTGCTTCTTTTATTCATCTAGGCCTATATAATTTCAAGCAGAAATTGGCTCGGACACTATAATATAAGACTGAACTGTAAATGTATGTCAAACTGTGCATAGAAATTGATCATTTGGATTTTCTATTTCACACAGACATTGATGCGGAGAAGAAGGAAAACGCTGAGAAACAATGAAGGCCACCACTATTCAACGATTGCAGTCCGCCATCCCCTCCCGTAATGCTGTCCATTACGTTTCCCTCTGCTTATAATTTCCAACAAACTGGATATCTGCGATGTAATGTGGAAAGGCGCACTGTCAGTGTGAAATAAAATTTGGCCATAAATATTTGTATCAACTTAATTGCTTAAGCAATTTAACTATCAACAATATGACCTGTAAATTGGTGCCATTGCAGAAGTGTAAACGATAGTACTGACAAATTATATTTTTCTTCCTGAATAAATCTCAATGTGTAAACTTGAGTTGCTTTTCTACCATGTTATGTGCACTTTTATTTTCAAATAAGTTGTGCAATGTATTGATGGGTCCAAACTTGCAAGTCAGGGCATGCAGTGTGATAGCTTTTATCTTTCACATATTTGAAGGCTTGTGAAACGACAGATGCCAAAGGCATGGACCACTGCTACACCTTCCCCTTTTCCCCAGGCAATACAATGTTAAGTTGTTAGGGTGAGTGAAGGTTTGCATGCTCATTGTGGTGTCTCATGAATCTTGGCAGGCAATCTTTAAAAGATGGTGCCATTAACAAACAGTCCGGGTGCGGCCTTGGTTTTAACCATGTCTTTGCCTGCGCAAACAGCATAATCATCTGCTTGATGGTAAAGACAGGCCTGCTATATTTACGTCAGTCTGTAGACAAATTAAATGATTCAGGTTATGTGCTTTATAAATGGGCCACTTCCTGCTGTAGGCTATAATAGTACACTTTGGTCATTGAAATGTCATGTCAGTTGCCCACACAGAGGCCAATAAATCATCTTTGGAGCATGTTCATACTTCATCGTGGCACACAATGCTCCCTAAATTCTCCCATGTCGCGCCTGTTTCAACATGTTCACATTGCAGCATGCAAGCCCTTTGTACAGACATGCTTTTGGGTGTGGATTTGAGAGCAACTTCATAGGTACAAATGAGGAAACCGATAAACATAGTTTGAGGCCGAAATGAATTTGGTCTAATAGCCGGAAAATGTTTTTCAAGAAGCCCTAACATAAAATAGGCCTCCCAGTCCACACTAAAGTAAAAAATACCTAATGCTATATTACTGGAGTGAACAAGCTCAATAGCAATGCATTTTCACTGACATTAATACCCATAATAGTTTTTGTTTAAGTCTTGGTTCTCCTGATTTGCATCTTTTACATTTTATTTTACATTTATTCAAATGTAAAATGTTGTTTAATCGATGAACTGTTGTAACTGTGAATGGCGTACAACAGTTGTCTCCCAAAACGAGTTATACAGGAACTGTTGCTTTCAGCACCATTTCCCTTTTATCTCGTGCAACAGAAAGGAGGAAGACAGCCATAAACAAACACGAAAAAGTTTGGCAAACACGATATGATTAAGTTCATGTAGACAGAGGCAATAAGCAAAACATCAAGCAGACAGACTGCCCCTTAGTTTACAATAGCCCTTTTTAGAACGAACAATTCAAATGTATAATAAAAGATAACCCTGTATTAATCCCAGGGAGAGGGAAATCTGGGAGGGACCACAGTGCAAAAAAAACACAGGACAGTGCAAATCAAACTAAGATAATAAATCACACCTATAAAAACTAGGTGGGACTTTATAGAAAACGTCCGTGTTCTGCGTTATCCCCGTTTCTGCGCATGTATGTATTTGTGTTAAAACTACGCCACCTTGTGTTGCGCATTAAATACCACACCTGGACAAAGACCTGGTATTAGCAATTCGAAATAAATCCCTCAGAGGGCGCCAAATAACAGATAAAACACGTAAGTGGGAGGAGCTTAGCACTGCTATATGTTTGATGATTGGGCTAACTAATGTCCATCAACAAGCTGGTGAGCAAAACGCTCATGATGGTGAATTCAAGCGATGTGCTTCTTACAGCATCGCAAACAATGGATTAATTGCAGTCATTTCGCTGCCTAAACAATCATAAATCGATTTTCTATTCTGGTAACGATATATAATGGTGCAAATAGACCGTTAGATCCATGCAACATCTCGGGAATATAATAGTTTAACGAGCGGGCAGGCTTCACCTCACGACATCACGGCTTACTTACCGGTAGGTTTGTTTTGCTACCGCTTGCTTGCTACCTGAACGAACTTAAATGCTGATATATTTTATTTTCTATACGACACATACAGCTAAACTACTGCGCGTTCATTACATGTGGCGAATCACTAGGTTGTTGTTGGTGCATAATGCATCAATACTGTCGAAATTGTAAGCATTGATTATTGATTGCTGGTGGAACTTATTAGTTAACGTTAGCCCCTCGTGAACGGCGTGGACACAGGATCGAGATGCGGTCAAATGGTGCTGCTATATGCGCCTTGTTCCACATTTATGTTTATTACTCTCATTTCACTGTATTTGCAATGCTAGTTATTGTTTTTTTTATGTAATTTGCAGACGACTGTATGCCTTAGTGTTTCC
>OOFG01059815.1:0-12970 GCA_900323295.1 Molva molva
TTACATGGTTTGGTTTAGCAGAATTAGAGGAATTTAGGGTTTCGGAACAGGAGTTCATGCACTAGTCTTGTTATGAACAACTCTATGACTCACTGGTTCTACCGTTGACTGAATTTAACAATTTGTTGCCTCTATTTTGTTAAATACACTGAGAAAATGTAATTTAATTTCCTCTGACTTGCCTCATGGCTCGTCTTCCATGCATTTTATATTTAACATATAATGCTAAAGTCTTGCTGTGGCTGTATTTTCCATGCCTCTGGATCTATATGGCTTTGTCATGGTAGCTACATGTATACAGTGGAAATACGGTGGCCTATATAGCTGTGGGCCAATTAGGGAAGAGCTCTAACTGATGACAGCAAAAAAACAAAGGAAAGGGAATGACTTTGTCAAACTTCAAACGCTTTTCTGCTAGCGAACAAAGTGTGGCATTCGTTTGAACATCCGAGGTGGGGAGGAGTTCAAATGGGTAGGCCTGAGACTGTAACCCTCTAGGAATGGAAAATTCCTTGCTGTTGTCGACGTTACAGAACATATGGTTTTATTTGCACCTTTATTCGTTTGTGTTTAATCATGTTCCTTGCTTCATTTTGGGGTTTTCAATCATTCTCATCTCTTTTCTTCATATCTTTTTTCAAACTCGGTTAATTAATGAATGAATCCTCCTCTAAAACTGATGCCGGTCTCACACACGGTGCTGTGAAGTAAAATATGAAGGTCATTATCAAAAGCTAATTATAATTAAGCTTCTTTTTGTGAAAGTGGTTATGTTTTCCTTATGATATCATTAAAGGAAATGTATAAAAAAGAGGATCTGTCCAATTCAGTGGAATGTAACCGTTTTTAAATTCTCTGTGAGACGTGAAGAGGCATTCAGAGCCAATCTTGAGGAGGATGAAGGCACATAAAACAATATGCCGCAGGAAAAGTCACAAAGCACAAAACAAACTACCAGTAGTTAGAGCATGACATTGACAAGATGCTGCTTTGAAGGAGACATTTTAAATGAAACGTTTAGGGCCACACATAACTGAAGATATATCAATTCTTGGAGCTAGAGATAAAGTTACAGTGGCAGGGACAGGGGTTGGTGGGATAAATTACCGCTCTATCACAATGGTTGTGATGCATAAACCTAATTTAATATCTAAAAACACAAATAAATGGTGTTACCCACCCATAATGTAAAAAATAAATCTCATGCTTAAATCGCTACTGCATAGATCATTGATCATATAGGATTTCATTGATGATAGTGGGAGGTGATTACTGCCTCATGCTTACTTTGAAAGTTGAACAGGTGCCAAAGCTGTGACTAACATTGGGTAAGTTGTACCCACCTTAATGACTTGAAAAAATAAAATTTTCATTCCATGTGTTTAAAGGGTAAGAAAACCTGTTTCAGTATAATAACTTCTGCCCAGATATTCAACAAATTGCAATTGCACTTGGTTCAATAGAAGCAGGTGGTTGTTTTCAAAACACACATGAAACTTGCTTGACCAAGGGTTCACAACCAATAGAGAACTACCAATCTGGAAAAGTGTCATGTAGCCGGAAATATAGCAGATCCCTCGTATTTTATATATAATTTACACTGTTCAACTTCATAGATTTATACATAAAAATAACACAGAATGTTCAACAACACTTTGTGAGGTGAGACCCAGAGAGCACAACTATCATATTTGTATATTGTGTTGTTTCCTGACAAAGAGTGGTTATCTTTGCTTTTCCTGTGTCTTTGCTACCGTGTTAATTAACAGGTGTGCAATTGTACACAGGGAAAACAAGCACCACATACCTTTCACTTGCATAGTTTGTGTGGGAAGACTCTATGTCTATATTAATCTGTAAACAGCCAAAAGGAGTCTCCTTATGGATAGCTATGCTTCTTTTGAAACACACAGAATATGTCGATGTGTCATTTTCTGATACCAGGGGAGAGAGGATGGGAACTCTCATTGCCTTTTGATAGTCAAAGTCTTCGCCTTTTGAGAGCCAAATTGTTGTCTTTCAGGGATTTTGGTTGTCGCAGCAGCAACAGGGATTGTCGAGATGCACCCGGTACATCTATCAGTAAGGACCAGAAGAAGCCATCAAATATGGAGGGGAGATTTTCCACAGAGATGCATCATTATTCAAATCTTTCAGAAAGGACATATCTTACATTTACATTTTATATCTTAGATCTTAGATCTTAAATTCTGTTTAAACAACATTATTCTTGCTCACCCTTGTTTGTTTTTCTTGAGAATTTGAAAGTAAGAACATGAGGTTTTCAAAAGTATCATGTTTTTGGATAAAACAAGCACAATCCAGAGAATGATGGCCACATTGTAGGAAGTAGAGAATCAACAATTGACCTGAATAAAAACAATGCCAATACAGAGCAAATGTGTTGTATTTCTTGACACAGCTTAATTAAACTCAACCAACCTCTTTGCTGCCAGATAATGCATTAATCTCATGAAGCTGCTTTGTGCAAAAGCTTGTACTAAAAAATAAATAAGATGTATCTCCCTTTATTATGTTTCAGATAGAATGTGTTTTGTGTGTGACTAAGTCACCCTAAGATAGATGCTGAAACATCTATCTAAATCTATCTGTGCTTGTGCAGGAGTGCATAGCTGACATGTCTGTCCCTTCCTAAATAAAGGTATCAAAACACTACATTTAGTTTGAGAGGTGTATGCATGTATCTGTATCTGTGTGTCAGATAGTGAAATACCTTTCCTGCACATCACTACCTATCACCATACATTATTTGAATTTTTACTTCAATTTTCTTTCTCTAGATCTCTTGATATTCATTAAATATCAAATGAATTACATAGCTTTGACATGTATAAATGTTTGCGATTGGGGCTAACCTCTCCTAACTATCCTAATTTAGTGGAAGAGGGAACTATAAGGAAAATAAGTAAAACACAGTAGGCCACATGAATACAAGCAATATCACAACACTCTTGTACAGAAGGACGTCAAAGACAATCCCCTTTCTCAATACGTCAGTTAGTGGGCAAACAGACTGAAGGTGAGCTAATTATCGGCGACAGTGCATAGACGAAGGGGATTAATGAGCTGAAATGAGCTGTCGTTAATGACTCATCACAGACAACTCATCTTGACACTAGGGGAAAATGATCATGTCAAGAGTGTGGCTGTGCTACATTCCAGTAGCTTGTGTTATACCACCCCGCCCCCCTAAAGGAAATACCTGCTGCCTTTCTGTAATGGGTGATGACACAAAGACACAAGACCTTTTCACACAAATGATCACTGAGACGACATGCATCATAAGCCCTCTGTCATTGAGCTTAACTTCTTATCACCTTTGTCAAACAGGCACACAATTAATTCTACATGTATATAACAAGTGCGGATGGCCGGGCACATCAATGCATGGTTAAACAGTTAATGTGCCTGTGCCTCTTCTTAGTAAGAACTTGAGAAGGAGTAACAGCACCTGTATGGACTAGGATATAAATAATGCCTAGATGACTCGGAGAGGGTGCTGAGTATTATCATCAATATCATCCGGTCAGCTCTGGTCACTCCTACTACCGAAACACACCACTAAACATGACATAATATCTCTCCCTCAGGAGTCCCGCCCTCTCTTTCTACTACACACATATGAAGCCCCGTCCAAGGCCTTCTCTCTCACGATGAGAGCACCTGGATGGAGGTTCACACCTGCTTGAGCCTGGCCGTTGACATGAGAAGCTTTTGCTGCCTCCCCTGCCAATCAAGATGATACTGTTTCCTGTTGAATTAGCACAGTTTACGACAACACCAGACAGCAGGTTGGTGATTGATCATGTCATAATTGTCCTCACACAAGATGTACCTGACATAGATTTTCCCTAACGCATCACCTTGTAATTAAAAAAGCAAGAATGTTTAAAGTAAAGATTATGCACAGAGATAGTGAACCATCTGCCTGTCACAATGAATAAGGTTTAACACTTTAATACTCACACTTGTTAATTTTATTTTTTAGGAGGTGAAAAGCCACTGTATCTCAATGTTTTTACACTTACACAAACATCTGTCCTTGTAGAAAAAATGAAACTGAGTAACACTGTTTTCCCCTTTTACCTGTTTTTAAGAAATCGTTGTAAGTAATATCAAGATTTGTGAAAAAGTTGCAGGTGTCAGTGCAGAACACTTTGAACTGAAACATCTGATTCGTTTTGCATTTCCTCAAACTGCCGCTACAAAGCTAACAACCACGCAACCACACAAATCCAGAGCATGGATGAAACAGGCTATTTCTTTTTTGAGTGAACGGTTTTGCTTGAGAGAATTTAACAAACTCTGGTTGCGCTTTATCCTATCGACATGGCTGTTCCAGTTGGTGTAGAAAGCTGTTAAAGGCCACTTGGATTCCGGAATACATTCTAATGTCTAGGACACATCGAGGCATTAATAAACCAATGAGGCTACAGAGTTTTGGTTTGAACTTAAAAACACAGGAGTGGAATTCCAAACAAAATGTTTGGAGTGAAACATTTTTAATCAGCTTGTGATAAATTCAAACTTTACAGATGATTCAAGAGTTGATCAGCATTATGTCCTTCAAGTGGAAAATCCAATGCCCCTCTTGTCCTATTTAGTGTCTCCTATGCACTGTCTTATTCACTATGTCCTATGTGGCTTTTTGCCATGTCCTATACACTGTGTTGAAGGACAAGACCAGTGTAATTCTATGTTTTTCTCATTGCCAACGACACTGAGACTAAAATCTGAAATTGAGAAAGAAATTTATTTGTGTTTCATCATTCCTTTTTGTCTCAAGTTTTCAAATGTTCTAACTGATTCATGCCATTATGAGCCACCTATGACAGATTATTACATATTATATTATGTCATAACGTTCCAATTACACCCCACAAGCCTCATTATTTCTTAATTTGGGGCAATCTTCCTGACAACACATGTAATTGGTGAGGAGGCTGTGCTGTGATTGGTTGTCATTCTAAAGTCTGCAAACTACCCCTTCTCATTTGCTATTATAGTGACACTAATATATTTAGTTGATTTATAAGTTAGCCTTTGGAGGGAGAGGTGGGCTGCAGGCAGGTCAAGGTTTTTAATCTCTGCTCACTTTCCCTAACTCATCCATTCCTGGGAATTATGCGCCGTGCTAGAGTGTTTGCAGGAACTGAGATGCTATCAAATAATCCACATACAACAATTTTGTTACCAAGATTAAGCAATATTTTATCCCAATGTTAACAATGCAATTTAAATAACACATACATAACAACATGAATACATTAGGGACTGAGAGAATCAATGTCTACCACTCCACAACCACAAGCACACCTAATAAAGACGGAGTGGGAGGATATTCTTGGTTTAGTGATGCGTGACACATTTCATATGGAAAGGGCATATTAGAGCCATGACTAAAGGTAGGAGGATGGAGGTGTTAAGATCTGTCAGGATTTGATTTGCTAGCTGGTGCGGCCGTACCTAAAGGAAATGCCCCTGCGAGTATTACACATTTTTGTGGTTTGGAATGTTATGTTATGCATTCCTGCATTGGTTACATGCAATCACACAAACTTTGTCTGCTTAAGAAGAAAAGCACTTTTTTAAAGTGTTCATATAAGGATTTCTGAAAAGAAAAAAAAGTGTTTTGTATTTTTAGAAACATTAAGATCAGAATACTGCATCAACCAGTCTTGGATAGGAGACAGTCAATCGTTTTTTGAACAGTACTATCTTTGCCACTGCTTCTGATTCTTGTTTTAATCTCAGCCATAGATTATGGCAGAATGC
This sequence comes from Molva molva, assembly GCA_900323295.1. NCBI lineage: Eukaryota > Metazoa > Chordata > Actinopteri > Gadiformes > Lotidae > Molva > Molva molva. The sequence continues at coordinate 5,797 of OOFG01059815.1, forward strand.
AAGACTGTGTCATCACTCAAGAATATCAAAACATTTCTTGATTTATAACTTATTATATTACCACAGATGACCTTGTTAAAACACAATTCACTAATTTTCATCTGCAGTTGTCCTCAACTGTCTGTCCTGTCAGGATGAATAGGTAGTTTACTATGATTGTGATGGGAAAAAAACAATGAAAAGGTTATAGAAGACTCAATAGACATCTCAGAAAACTGACAAAATAAAGCTATGTTTAGACAAAGAAGGCGTGGATGAGGTGTTGTATCATCCTGAAATAACGGTAGAAGGAAGAAAACATTTTCGCCAGATAAACATCTTGATGACGTGCTTGTGAATTCTCACAGCTGCCATTCAGTGTCTCTGAGCGCCGTTCTGCGTGTTGCTTGACATGATTATTTTGCAGCCAGAAGGACTAACGCCTGCCTGATTCAACAGCAAGTAGGTTGTTTACTTGGCCTAAAACCCTAAGCCCTTCCCACAAGAGTCTAGAATAACCCCAGCACTAAATGTGAGAAGAAATAATAAAAACCAACAAACAGAACATCCCTTTCAGCTTCTTACAGCCCACCAGAAATAGTATGGGAAAAGAAAATCAGGTAATGTTGTTTGTTTCTTGAAAAGCTCAAAAGCTATTTTGAAAACAAAGTATATGAGTGAATTAATACAATGGTGCTGTACAACCCTGTGCATGGTAGGCACAGTCAAGTCAGCTAACAACTTTTTGGCTTGAATTTCAAGTAAATTTAACTTTATCAGAGATAAATCCAACGTTATGTTTGTAAGGGAAGGTTGTGGGGAAAATATGATAGAGAAAGATTGTTTGTGCATGGTTTTTACTCAACCCTTAATTATCACCATGCTCAATTTTGTATTGCTCTTTCATAATGTAGAAAATACATTCTTATCAATAATATGGTCTGATTATACATGTTTTCCCACACATCTCCCAATTGCCATAACTGGATACTAATTTGTTTTAATTTGTTGGTAAAGAAACAATATAATAAGAATGACACTTTATTTTTATAGCACTTTTCAAGCATATGCACAAAGTGCTTTAAATATAATACAATTAAAATACATAACATTACATTACAAATGTTTTGCAATAGAACCAAGGCTAGATTAGTACCCACAGAGGGCCCTGGGCACTGAAGCTCATAGGCCCCTTTTATTAGGCGGGCAATAATCTCTATAAACATATCTGTATATAAATGCAGAATCTGTAGGCAACAGGACAGGATTTTGGTATTGGAAGCGTTCTGGTTTCCGTTTGTAGTCAGAGTAGTATTGACTTATCACGTTTGAGCTAGCTGTGGCTGCATGCAGGGAAACAGTCCACGTTGAGAGCAACAATCTTGGAACCCATCGACTATCATCTGACGATGATTTGGCGTTGATATCTGTTTATAGAGATTAACCAAAAAGTCGAGACATGCACACCTTTGACAAATTATAATTTAAGAGAGATAACTAGAGACCGAGGACATTCGCCAAGTTTTGGTTGCTAAAACTGGGTGGAAACAATTAGAATTAAAAATAAACCTGCCTTGCAGAACCAATTAAAGGTCTTGAGGGCGGCCCTTGATATTGGGTCATGTGTGCTTGCAAACACTGTCGTACCAACACGTCTTTCTTGTCCTGGGTTAAAAATATTTAAACAAAGTAGCTCGAAATCCTTTATTTCACCAATCTCGTGGACTGAGCACACATTCAATGAAATGGAATCGAATAATGTAACGTTGCTCAGGACTGGGGATGGGTCAGAATTATCGATTATTCAATTACTTGTTCACCATGGTCAAAACCATATTTGGACCGTTGACATTTTTTCCCCATTCAAATAAACACGACTTAACGGAAGGCACTTAAGTTGGTTCTGTAGCACGAATGTCCTACGTAATTAGGAGCTATATACAATATTAAAATAGCTATCTATGTAGCCTGACTATGGCTATGAGGGGGGCTTAGCCGGGCAATTCAATCTCAAAAGGCATAAACAGTGTAACCATATAAGAGTTTAGTTCACTGCTCTAATGGCACACAGAAAAGTGGGCTTATATAGCTAGCCTAACTAGCAGCTAAGCTAATTAGCGAACATATCAATTGCATAAGTAATTTAAGGTTATTGAGGTTACACACGTTAACAGAACAGCTGAGATGTCTTCGGCGAGAGCCGCCACTCCTCTGCTTTGCTAGATTAGCACTCATGTAAACGTTTCATGGATGCATAATAAGAACAAAACGTTTAATTCAGGAGCACAGTGTGCTGTCAGAACCTCTGTTTGAACGTGGTTGCTGTAATGGTCCAATAATTGTCTCTAATACTGTCTACATTTGCCTTTCGGTTGTGTGCTGCACTGTTGGCCAGACCGAAGTAAAGACATCTTTCTGCCTGCCATCTCTGTTAAAGAAACCCCCCTGACATCGCCCACGACACCGAGCCTCCACTTGAGGGGAAACCACAATTACACTGTTCAATCCCAATCCAATCCCAAGTGAGCTCTGGTTCTGGTGGCTTTAGGTGTGAACATGATCCGACCCAACATTAGGAAGCAAACCAAATAACAATCGGTTGTGGGTTGAATGTACATTTATGCAAACTGGACATAATAAACATATTCAGCTATTCAGGTACACACACACTTTTCCTAGCTTAAAATTAGTCGCGGTCAGACGTGGTGCAATCAGGAGATGAAAGCACTCATCCCAATATAGTCGGACAACTATGTAAAGGAATTGCTTTACCACCCCCGATTGTCCTCTTAGGTCCAGATCTTCACATGGATGTATTGTTCACTGAGGTGTAAGGATAATTATAGATACAAATTAAAAAAATAAGGCAAAAAAGAAAGCAAATAGATTAATTTAAATTAATACAATGAGTAGAAAACAAATATTTAACATTTTGTAAGAAAGATATATATATATATATTTTTTAATAAAGATAGATGGGAAGGGGCCTCTGCTGCCTCACGCTACTGCTATTTTAGACGTCCTTATTTAGTGGGATTTGTAAGCTCTCACATGTTGTGTATGACAGTGCCGTATTCAGGACATGTTGTAATGTTACCTGTTGACGGTATGCTGCTGTAAAATGTTAAGAGATCAACTAGTAAAGTTGATACGTGATACAACTAACCTCCATGTAGAGTCGCTCTATTTACCAACACAACATCATAGAACTCTAAAAGGGGAGTCCAAGGTTTCCTAAAGTTTTGCAAAGAGCCTTTAAGGACATATATCTGATCTTCTCCAGTTCAAGAAATTGCATTGTGTCTCTAATCCATCTCATTAAGTTAGGAGGTGCTTATTCCTTCCAGGAGAGAAGGAATCAAGGCAATCAAGGAGGTAAATGCTATGATTACATAAGCTTTGCCTTTAAGGGAATACCTTTCAGGAGCCAATCTAAACAAGGCGCTAGTGGGGTTGGGAGTTATGTCTTTTTAAAACCTCTTACTATAGGCCTCACAAATTCTGGCCCAAAATGTGTAAATGTTGGGGCGGGACCAGAACATATTTGCCAGCCTTGCTTTGGTCAAGTGCCCCCTTTTTTGTTTCATTCAGCTGTGCCTAACACAAGGAGAGGAAGTATGTATTGAGTCAAGCACTGCCTCCCATTGATTATCATTGTCATTTCCTCTCCAAGGTCATCCTCCCAATGTCTCCTAACGTCTTGCAGTGATTGAGGGACAATATTGGATATATTGTTATAAAGCTCTTTGCGATATGGGGATAACAACAGAATATGATCGACTGTGTTGTTTGGCGGAGTGTCTGGAAAGGAAGCTGTACTTTTCTTGGCAAAATGTGTAAAAAAGTGAATTTGGTAAATCAAATAGTTGAGAATTTTGTGCAATACAAACTTGCCGTCAACATTAGAAATAGATTTTATACCCTTTGAGGACCAGAGCCCGAAAGTGGTATCAGACAGAGAAGGTGGAAAGTTATGATTATTTTGAATGGGCTAGTGCATCGATGTTGCTGGCCAATTTTAATTCCTTCTAAATTGCGATGAAATTCCAAGTGATGTCTCTCTCTGGATTTTAGAGCGAGACTTTGCCGTGATCGAGACTTGGTTATGCACAATAACAAATGTCGTGGCAATTTCTATATGCGATATTGCGTCTAGGACAGATGAGACTTCTAAATGCAAAAAGGCACACAATAGTTGTAGACAATTAACCTATTTTAATGTATGCATACACTAGTAGCCTTGAAGGGGGTACAGCTTCACCCCCTCTCTGTAAGGCAATCCCCCCTTACATCAGGGGGAGCTATCTGCATCCTGCATTCCCGCCCAGCAGATATCTTTATGAGGGGTCACTGTTCTCTTGTGACCCTCTTGTGACCAGTTTTACGTCAGGTTAAAAGGTCAACAGGACAAAGGGGGCTAGATAACACTAGTCAATAAAAAACAAGCTTAAATGATTAAAAGAGAACAACATATGCATTTTTCCATTACACAAACACGCCAGACATGCTCCTGAATTGATCAAGCCAGAGACAAGCAAACGTTGTATTCCGCTGTAGGGATCCGTTTGATAATGTTGTCAGACACTTATATTGCAAATTGGAACATGTCAGTGGCTAAACAAGCACTATCAGAAGACCTACATTTACGGGATGCGTTGTCCCAAAGGATTACATTGCATCCGGTTTAGCGAATTGTGGCTTCAACGTTCTTGCTCAATACTGGACCAATGTCAAGATTGTTGTCCGCATTACTCCCTAAGACCCAAAATAACAGGGAAAATAGGCTCCAGGTTCAAAAATCCCGAAGTTTTCCTTTAAAGCCTTTTTTGACAATTCTAAATGGAAAACAAGATGCAGGGATTAGAGTCGCTCTCTGATTAAGAGGAAACAGTAAGCTTTCTTTGTAATAATTTTTTTTGCCTGATCATTTCCTGAATTAATCTAGGATATTTAGGGAATAGAGTTTGGGGGGTCTTAAATATATAAAAAAATGTTCCTAGAAAAAATGTGTTTAGGAAATCCTCCGATTGTCTACGAGAAATGGCTAGAGGTTTGATGGTGACGGCAAAGTGGTGAGAAATTGCAGCCCTGGCGTGTGTCTCAGCTAAGAGAGGAATAGAGATGGCTGTCCTTAGTGATTACTGTGGCGAAAACGTGAGAATGGAGAAGTTTTATCCAAGAAAGAAAAGAGAAAATCCAAACTTTTTAGGGCTGAAAACAAATAATGCCATTCTACTCTGTCAAACACTTTTTCAGCATCAAGCGATATGACCATTTCAAGAGAAGGGGAAGAGTGGGAATACACAATGTTGAAAAGCCTTCTGAGGTTTAAGCTGGAGTGCCTATTTAAGATGAAGCCTGTTTGGTCTGACAAACTTATTTGTGGTATAATCTCCAGTCTCCTGGTTAGAACCACGGACACAATTGTGAAGTCCACATTCACTAAAGAAATTGGGAAATAAGAGGCATACTGAAGTGGGTGCTTACTCACTTTTGGCAGGAGTGTTATTGCAGCTTGTCGTAAGATTGGTGGAAGACGATGAGATGACAGATTTATTAAACAACAACACGTTTCAAGCAGTGGACATAGCACAAGTGCACAGAGGTATAACTGTCTGATCTAGGTGCTTTGTTGCACTTAAAGAATTTGCATTGGAGATCTCACCTCCCAATAATACTTTTTTGGCTAGAACAGAGGCGAAAGATGGAATCGGTTAATTTGTGAGAAATTTTCATCACATTCAGAGCTATATAAATTGCTGTAGTACTGCTTGAAGGGGTTGTTGACTTCCATGTGATCTGTCACTATTTCACCTGTTGCACTACTAATCTTGGTAGTAAGACAGGAGGATTCAGCTTGAGGAGCTTGCTGAGCAACAGTTGATTACGGTGCAGAATTCTACTTCCTGTCCCTTTACCTTGCTCCGGCAGTACTTCACATATTGGCATATATTTTCCCACCTGACAGATGACTTTGTGGATGCAATCTTCCCAGTGGTTCCGAAGCTTCCCTGTTCCCCCTCTGGGTTTCATATTCCTAACGAGGACCCGGTCATCCTCGTGCAACACAGAACTCCTTACTTTGTTGTCATGGTTTCTCTTGCACCTCTTAGCACATTTCTTTGCATTTTCTGTTGTGATCTCATATACCTCTTGCATCTGTTGTTTCCATTTTTTCATGTATTCTTGATGATCAGTATTCCCCGTCTCAAGGGTCAAGCCGAACAGCAAATCAACAGGTAGTCTTGGTGACCTCCCAAATAGGAGATAGAATGGAGAGAAGCCTGTGACTTCACATCGAGTGCTGTTGTATGCATAAATGAGTTTATGCAACGACTCTTTCCAATTTGACTTCTGCCTCTCAGTCAGCGTTTTCAGCATTTGCAGTAGTGTTCTATTCAGCCTCTCAACTTGTCCGTTACCTTGTGGGTGGTACGGTGTTGTTCTTGAGCCCATCACTCCACAGTTCTTCTTCAGCTGTGCAAATAACAAATTTTCGAATTCACCTCCCTGGTCGTGGTGGATTCTCAAGGGGAAACCAAACTTCAATCATTAAACATCTTGTCGGCAACCATCTTGGCAGATTTCAATGTTGTGGCATAGGCTTGTGCAAAGCGTGTATAATGATCAACTATCACCAATATGTATTCATATCCACCTTTACATTTGTCTAAATGCAGAAAGTCAATGGATACCAATTCGAATGGCTGGGTTGTTACAATGGAGGTGAGAGGAGCTCTTGTTTCTCTACAGGGCTTCTTCTGTTTGAGGCAGGCACAACTTCGAGAGACGTAGTGCTCTATCTCTCGCTGCATGTGTGGCCAGAAGAAACGATCTCGAACGAGTGATGTCGTGCGTTCCACACCTTGATGTCCCATTTCGTCGTGGAGTTGTCTCAGCACTGTTGTCTTGTACTTCTCTGGTAGCACAAGTTGTGTTCTGGTAGCAGTCTTTCGGTGAAGTATACCATCTCCATCTAAGCTGAGTTTTTCCCAATCACGGAGTAAACACTTGCTCTGTGCACTGAATGATTTCAGCTGCTGTCCCACAGGCCTCTTATCTGACTGTTTGCAGTCTATGACAGAGCCAATATTCTGATCAGCTCTTTGAGCTTGACATATAGCTGCTCTTGAAAAGGACGTAGACATCCCATCACCTGTTTCTGCACACCCTACAGCCATCACGAACCATGCTG
>OOFG01059816.1:0-11186 GCA_900323295.1 Molva molva
GATACACCGACAGTTCCTCTGTCCTCAACACGATTCAGAAGCCGATTAAGCTTCTTGATGATCTGCTTCAGCAATTGGACAATTGGAACAGCGAAATGGACATTGGAGAAAAACCTCTAATTTAGCAGGAAGAGCGATGAGAATCTCGGTACAGAGTTTCGGAATGCAACCTTGTTTGCAGAGACTGGTGGGTGGAGCTGAGAGAGCCGTATAGGTCTTAAACATGGATCCTTTTGGTAAAGTACTCTTTTGTTTAGATAAGGCTGCTTTCACCGCAGGGACCTGAGCCCGGATCCGAGTGCACTTGACCCCAAAGTCCAATTCGTTTGATTACTGTGAACAATGTGTACTGTACAACACGGATCAGCGAACTGTGCGCAAGTCCACTTGAAAGGTGGTCTGCAGTATGGTTCGTGTGTAATCGGGTATGGTTCGCATCAAGTGTGAAAACTGTGCCAAAACACGGAAGTGAACTGCTATTCTGCATATCTTCGTATGCACGCAGCAAGCGCCAATGTCATCCTCTGGACTGCAAGGCATAGTGCGAAGGTCTACTCCATTGTATGCGCTTGGGATCTTGTAATCAGCACGCTTTTCTACACCGGAGCGACAACATAATCAACATAATCTTTTTCCTTTTTTGTGTTTTTTGGCAATTCCCAAACCAACTAGGTGCAACTTTGTATTGCTATCTCACAACTGTTTCAATTTGCGATTTGAAGAGATTCAAAATGCTTGTGTAAACAGGGCCTTAAAGACCAAGACAAAGCAGTGGGTGGTTTTGTAGGATCTTTGGTACTCACCATTGAAGTACTCATAGACAGATACAGTTGCTGGTTGTAAGACACCAACTTTCATTGTCTGTCTGATCTTGAAAGCCACTTCCTCTGGCTGTGTGTGAGACACCTGAAGAGGGCAAACAGAAAGGTTGTAACTAGGTAGTTGTGTAGAAAGGAGATAATGTGTTCATATGCAGAATGGGGAAAGTAAAGTGGCCTACCTTGTCCAGGTAAAGGATTAGGGAACCTTTGTCCATTTCATTCTTTGAAATTGATCTGTCCTTTTTTTTTGACAACTACAGGCACACGAACATGTTAATGCAATGTATTCACAGGTCGTCATTGTTCAAAAAATACAAAAAATGACTCACTTGGTCGAGATCTGCTGTATCAGGGGTGTAACCAGTAAGCAAACCAATATCCAAGATTGTCATGCCTGCATCTTTGTTCATATCCTTATACCTGCAAGAAGTGTTATAATATAAATATATATATATATATATATATATAAATCCAAATTAGCCATGTCAAGAGATCAAACTAACATGGGTAGCAGCCCTCCCCTTAGTCCTAATGAGCATGCACTGCTCAAAAAATAGGAAAACCCATTTGACTCGACATGAAATGCTAGCAGGGAGGCCCATGGGTATGCTTTATGTAAGACCCCAGATTGAGGGACCAGCCCTAGAGCAACTAGAAGATGAGATAGCTGCATATATGAAGGGCCTCACACAGGCCCGGAACTAGCCTGCTCTGCCTGGGGGGGAATTAAGAAGTCTAGCTGGGGCAAACAACTAGGGGTCTGGGAGTCCTCCCGCTGAAAAATGTGAGCCTTTTCAAAAACATTTCCTGCCTTTCTACACAACCTCACACAGGGAATTGTCATGAATGAAATCATTTACAACAAATCATACAACTTTATTTATGCCCAATAATATACCAAATCATTGTCAAATTGCAGCCTATATAGAATTAGGTATGTTAAAGATCATTTGTTTTCCTTCATCAAGTTATTTTCATTGCTATTGTCTATTTAAATGGGAACTAAGATACGTAGATATGTATTTGATACTGTATTTTCATCATTTTAATTGCTCCACCCTCCTTTGATGCGCGTTTGTCAAATCCCCTTTTTCCTCTAATGCAGATTCCCTATTGGAAAACCTGTCCTTGTTTAAATGTGGTCTATCATTTATTGTGCCAAATTCGCGGCAAGGGAAACAGTACACAGCATCTTAGTTTGTTGAATACTCCATCCATGGTCTCCCACCTTACCAGCTTGGGTTAAACCATGTGCCTTCATGCCAAAGAAAAGCTTTGGGAAACCGAAAACCCGAGAAGGCTGAGAAGGAGCATCATCGTTCAAGCCTGGGGCTGGGAAGGAGAGTGGGGCTGTTTTGTTGCTTGTGGAGGGGCCACTAGGCGGGGGCCGGGGGTGTTTTGTTGCTTGTGGACGGGCCACTAGGCGGGGGCCGGGGCTGTTTTGTTGCTTGTGGAAGGGCCACTAGGCTGCGAGGCAGCCACTAAGTCAAAGGGTCGAGGGGCGGAAGCCGGAACAATGGGGCTTGTCTGTGTTGACTGCTGAATGGGGTTGTTATTAGTTATAGTGATAAGGAAACAGTGTATAATGGTAGTGGATCACAGTTAGAGAGAACAAGGGAGAGAGAGTGAGAGAGAGAGATTTTCTCCCTTGTTCTTCCCAGAGCAAGACTGTGGGAATTACGCTCAAGTCTCCCGTAAAAAAACATATATTCCCTTCAAGAACGTAAGACGAGACGTCTTACGTTCTTGAAGGGAATATATGTGACTGAGGAAAGAAAGACACAAGCTCCAAAAATTGTGACGACTGACGCCTGACGACAAGGCCACCGAGACGCAAATAGAAGTGCACAACGCTGATTTTAGTTTGGCGATAATTGCTTGCAAAACAAAATAGCTTGTTGAAAAAGGACAGATTTCTTCACATTAGTCTTGTTCTAGACTGGATATTGGGCAGTATTTCACACTATTAGATCACTGATATTTATATTGAATAGGTTTTTTCCTTATATCAATGACATCGTGTGTGACACTTGGAGAACTGTGTGAAATGTGTGAAACATTTTCCAATGTGTACTCTAAAACAAGACTATCTGAAATAAATCTGCTCTCTTTTCAAAGAGCTATTAAGATTAGGAAGCAAAAAAAAGAGCACACCCAACATTAAAAGGAATCGTTAGGAGATCCACGGCAAAACCAAATCTATTAAGTTTCGTCGGTCTGAAAGAAACCAAATATAGTAAATGTTTCAAACGAATTAATCAAATTTGACTTTAATATAGGCTTTAATACAGCCACACCAAATACTACGGTAATATAGACTTTAAAACGAATCATGTATGTTCTTGTGTCTGACAAACATTGCCATACACGCAGAGTAGGCCTAGATAGTTCTCGACTGTGATTCGTTATTATTTGTTCTTTCATATAATTATATAGTTATATAATTATAATGCCATTGTTGCCATTATTCATATATCCAAACATATATCCTAACATGTTTCACAACAGACTGAAACAATGTCGCCTAACTAAGCAGTGTAGGCCTATTCTTTTATCACTCCCAAAACACAGCAGCCGTTCTGTATGCTATGGTTGCCGGGGCATTCTACTAAACTGTTAGACCTAAAATCTGCAATGTTTGATTTGATATCCTTGTTTTAAACATGAAATATGTAATGTTTGGCTCCTATTGATCAATCAATTTTGCAATCCTAATGTCCATTGAGTCTGGCGACCCAGACTTCGCAAGCTTCACCCTCACGTGCGCGTACCAGCGAAGTACTGGTATTCACCCGCACCCTCACACGGTTGGATGACAACCGAAGAACCGAACTAAGAACACTGGTGTGACAGTTGAGCTACAAAATGCTGGCACATATAGCGTGTAACTTCCTCAACATCTCTATGGGCAAAAGGTGCTGGACACTGTCACGTTGAAAAAAAGAATGGTTCCCAGAGTGTTACATTTGAATATGTTCTATTTTTGAGAATTTAAAGTTTGATTGAAGTTTAATATATTTAACCTCTTCATCACTAGGCCTATTTCTGAGTTTTTTTCTGAAAATAACATATCCAAAGTAAATAGAGTATATCTCCACAACTGCAAGGGCTATAAAATGTAATATGTACCAAAAGAAAGATAAGAGTGACATTATCAGATTTAATTTTACATTCCGCCTGAAATAAATGTCATATTTTAGATTGAATACCACCTAGTGCATTACCACTTGGTAGCCCTATGGTACTATAGGGCCATAGCACAACATCTGATGAGTACCTGGGTCAATATGTGATGCCAATCAAAATATTGGCAGTAATATTAAAACACTAAAATATTAAAACCTGACTATATAAGATAGAGAGGTATTAGTATAGGTAGGTTTAGACGAAATCTCCAAATAAATCAATAAATCCAATGCAAACCAATGCAAAATTGACAATATAAACCGACACAAACAGGTAGATATCTTGAGAATCCATTGTAGAATTTTGACACTTGACCCCTCTATTGAAAGGTCAAGGCGAATATAATTCAATGAAACCAAGCCAAACAATTGCAATTGCACCATACGGCCACCAGATGGCGACAAACAACGTGTGTTCTGATTGAAGGCAATTTACCTATTTCCTCTGAAATCCTTTCTTAGCTACTATATAATGATTTTAAACAAACACCATGTTTAGTTGCAAAATGGTGCCCAGACACTGGATTATCAATTTATGGTGGTTTTATGTGATCAAAAACAACTTTGGTAACAAAAACAACAAAGGTAAGACATAATTTTGTTCTTGTTTGTTTTTTGCCTCTAATTCGGTACTTTGTGTTGATCAAATGACGTGAAAAAGATTACTATTGCTGTGCAATTGCAGTTATGAAATACATAACAATTTATGTTACATGCTTCTTATTTTGTTTTGGGTTGGTATTGTCTTCTTTTTAAATTTTTTTTTTATTTGTTATGATAGACTAAAAGTTGAGAATCTAATCTTTCTAGGGGTGTGTAACATGACTGCTTTCTCACGTGTTTAAATGCCTTAAAATCTCTTTGCCATTGGGGCGGAGGGGTTTTGCCCGGATATTTCTGGATGAAGAGGTTAATGAGCGAGGTAAGAGTTTTTTTTCTTTATAAAACAGTAGTGTAGGCCTAGCCATCAAGTTCTTCGAAAAATGTATCTAATCATGACATCAAAATCGAAAGTTAAGTCTAACAGAGGATTTGGAGAATCGTTACACCCTGTATTATTGATATTATTATTGAATTATTTAACTACCATCGTCCAAATTGAAAAGACTGGAAGGGAAGTAGTGAGATAAGAAAGCACAATGTTCAGGAAAATAGAACAGGAATATTATGTTTAAAACATTATATTGAATTATTTAACTACCATCTTACAAATAAAAATGATTGGAAGGGAAGTAGTGAGATTAGAAAGCCAAATGTTCAGGAAAATAGAACAGAAAATGTTAGAATAAGATGTTATATTGAGTAAAAGCAAGATGTGTTGTAAAATTCTGATAATTTTCAAAGGCGGATAATTGGCAATGGATGTGTTGGAATTAATGACAATACATGCAATTGTCAACAATTGCATGTACAGTCAACAATTGCATGTATTGTCATGAAAGTTTTTCAAACTGAAAGTTTTTCTGAATTTTCAGATGGTTTGTGTAAATGTGAAATGTGAAAAGTAATAAAAAAACACAGTTAACACGTGTGATATTTCATGCTGTCTACTTACAAGACCTCTATTTTAAGCAAATGTACATTTAGGTCATCAACTTCTGGTCCTGGAAAACAAGAGCATGAACAGAACATTAAAATGCTAGAAAAAAAAAGACTACATGTATAATGTAACCCCCAATCCCGGGATGCTGCAGAGCTACTGGATCGGCTGAAGAGGGGATCCCAATGGAGCTGCAAGATCAGCATAAACCAGCAGGAGTGGTGAAAGCAGAGGGGGTGCACCTGGGACACAAGGGGTTACCATTGAGCCCCCAGAGATATTGTGGGACACTTCTGTGAAGAGGCTGCCCACCTGATGACCCCAATGAGGTGATTACCCCTACCCTCCCTTAAAGGAGCTATATGTAACAAATGTACAGCACTAAAGAGCACAAAGAGATTTTTTCTCAACTGTTGAAAACTTGTCAAAACCACCTACGGAGGTGTATGCCACATTCAATCTATATTGGCTGTCAAATCACGTTAGCCTATATAGTCATGTCAAGTCACGCCACCTATCGTTGAACAATATATAGCAAGAGGGGTGTCATATTAGCCTTCTGACTCGTTAGACTATCCTGATCCCGCAAGTTCGAACTCTATACAACAGCCTGCTCGGACTTGCATAAAATACATCATATATTTGTATCTAACTCTAAAAATATATATATTTCTGTGGCCCTGCCTTAATCTAAAAGCATACACTATGGCCCAAGACCGATGGTCTCGTCAGGCCCCGACGGGTTTGGGTCCATTATGTTTAATAAGAAGCTGGGGTCGGCTTCAGAACGCCATTGATGCAGACTTCTCAGTTCTCACTTCGCCAGTATATTAAATCACCTCATTGTTCCGCTCACAGTACAAGACTTACAACGAAAATATCAAACATGTTTGAAAACAATCGGTAGGTCGTAGACTGGATCGGGACGATGGCGATGCAATTATCTGGGCTTGTTGACCCTCTCACACTATACTACCAAATCAGAGTTTACGACCTCGCAAGTTCCTCCTGATCGCTAAAACCAGTCTACGTCGCAAATTTGGCTCTGAAATAGCGTAGTGTGCTCGGCATTAGTTCAAAACGAGTCTAGGCTAGGAGTGGGTGCTGAGGATGATCGACTACATCAGGTCAGTTTTGGTCCTTCCTAATGCGCAGACACGCTGTGGTTCTGTTGTTGAATGAACAACAAATACTGAACGCGATGCACAGTGGAGTCAGAATGCTTCTGTTTTTTTTATGCCAGGGTCCTACTTGATGTAAACAGAACTTGCACGTCTATTCGGCGTTATTGCAACATATGTGTAATGTTTTATTCAATTATTGTTTATTATGTAAGGAATAAACCACGGCTAGCTGTAAAAAAAGAAGCTGAGGTTGCTTAGCACCGCCAAAGTTAGATAAAAATACTGAAAGCCAGACATTGACAAGTTTACCTTGGGAAAGCGTCACCTTCAGATCAAATTTCTCACAGTCATTCGTTGAATTCTTCGTAGCCGTTGCATAATACAGTGACACTACCTGTTGAACAGATGGACAGAAAAATAGTGTACAGAACACTCAAGTATATTTATTAGATATCCACAATTAAATGTCAATGCTGAAACAGTAATTCCAATTATGTATTGTATAACACTATCCCTTTAACCCATGTGGGATTCATAATACAAATATTGGCACATAATACGTACCGTGCAATGGAATAATAATAATTATACAAATAGTGAAAAATATGTCAACATAAATGTAAAAATACGCACTGACACAGTAGCTTCTCCGGAACCAGTGGCAGTCACGCTCACTTCCTTGTTAAGGCCCTTGAACTGTTAACATTCAGACATACACACACAATTGTCAAATGTCCTCACAGAGAAAAAGATTGCTTAATACTGCACATATAACACTGTGTACAAATATACTAACATTTCATTGAATGCTATTGTACGTTTACTCATTATTTTATATTCATTGTTCAATGGCCATCTCTAGTATTTCTATGTCGTACCACAATGATAGACGGATGATAGAATGATAGAAAAGATGGACGTAGCATCCCTTATGTTACCAATTGAGTTAAGATCTTCTACAGAGCTTCACCATTCTTTGCAACCAGCAGTGGAAACAATGCATAATTGGCCCATTTATGCCTACCTTAGTTGTTCTAGTCTGAAAGGCGTTTTCATTGTTGACTCTGAAAGGCGCCATCGCTGAGCGGCCTGCTACTTGAAGCTCTATATCCATTTCATATTGTTGCTCTTTAGCATTAATCCAATACTCTGCAAGTGCCTGATACGCCATGATTGTTGACTAGACATAAAACAAAATGGGAACAAATAAAGAAAGACACACATAAAGTGAAACACAAACAGATAGATGTGTACAGAGGACCATGAAAGCAGCGCATGAAAGAAAAGAAAAGGCATTAGAAGAGTGAATTTTACCTGAGTAGATTGAAAGCCTCCGTTCGATGATCTCTGAATGTTAAGCCAAATGACAATTGGCGCAGCATCCTCAAAGTCCTTTATCAGGTAACAACATTTTTTTGTATATATATATTATATTTAAACATGTAACAGCAACATTGGAATGATATTATGAACACAAAGCATTGACTTTGCGAGCATCGACAACTGATTTTGTTTTGTATTGGTGGTGCAACACAAATAACAACTGAGTGTCCTAAAAAGGAGACGCTCACCTTGGCCGTGACCAGAGCTAGAAGAGCATATGCTGTGGCCTCTATTGTGAAGAGGTGACCCGACGGCACTTGCCAATGGTCAGAGTCTGAGGAACACAAAGTAGACAAGACAATAATACATCTTACTGTTTGATTTTCTGCATAATATGTCCATTCATATATTTCTATGATGTTTTGAAAAGGAGTTGTAAAAACCTCGGGATACAAATCTGTAGAGGATCTCCTTGTTAAACTTATTTTCGTTGGCCAGTGCATAGGATGTCATGGCAACAGCATATGGGTTGGTCAGGTGTGGTAGACGCTTCTCCAGGTAATCCACAGCTTTGTTAACGCTTCCTGGGATGCTCTGGACACATGTATGACAAGAGAGTAACATGTGTATGACAATTATTTAAGATCAAGTGGTGTGATGCATGATTTCAAAGCAAATAACTAAATAATCAACAGGAATACAAATCTAGCTTTTGTCTCACACTGAGGATCATTGTAAACATTTATGCACATGATGAAATTATTTGGTTGTCAAGCCAACACCCATGAGAGAGAGGGGGATTTTTATGTTGAGCTCCCCATGTTGAGAAACAAGGGATATTTATCAAATCAGGTTTCATGAATGTGATCAATTATTACTTTATGAATAATATAATAATACTTTATTAATTATATAATAATAATATACTTTTATTATTCTTCACCTTGAATTTGAAATACTATATTTAATGAGGTAGCCAATAGCAAGGTTGTCAAATGTGTTATTTTTCCAATGTAATAAATTAAGCCCCATTCACTCCCAGAAATGTTCCGAAACATTTCCTGTACGAGGTCATGTGTGAATGGGAACTGGGATCGATATTACGGAAAATCTGCACCACCAATTTGCCTTCTCAAGAACTAGTAGACCTAGTAACATTTCAGGATCACTGCCAGTAATGCTGTGTTGTGAATGAAAGCAGTAACATCGCCGGGAGAGGCATGTAAAAGGGTTCCATCCATCTGACGTAAGACTTTTCACTTGAAGCGAGCAAACCAATCACAAGACTCTGAAGATGATGTATTTTAATCTGAGACTGTTTATCCTAATACGCCACTGCTTTTCGGGTGATTCGATAACAAGCTTGATAAACCTAGAGAATAACTCACTATTTACAATACATCTCATATTTTTTCTTCTTTGAGAATGTGAGATACATGTAAGGAGGTAAAAACGAGGACAAACAGAGATATGGGGGTACAAGAATAAATGTGGTAAGAAATGTGCTACTCACATTAACAATGTCGGCACAAATTGGCCGTGCCTCCTGGATGGCAATGAGCGAGAAAGCAGTCATGGAGGCATCAGAGTCCAAGCCACGCACATTCCCCTACATGTACACAAGAGTGAGCATGCAGCCAAAATCATTTTCATCGATGACTTGATAGCCAACTACAAACGTGATAGTTCCAAGTGTTTCATCCACCACTAAAATTGTTTTATAACTTCATGTACACACCATCATCTCTCCATGATATACTTTTCCAATCTCCATGAAGCTGCCATCAGGTTTCTGTGAGTTTAGAATCACCCATTTGATGGCACCACAGATAATATTTATGTCGAGGTCTACCAGATTATAGGCCATGGAAAACACCTTCGCAACATAAGATGTTAGCCTTTGGTAGGAGAAGGGATGTAAAAAGAGGGAAGTTGAATCAGCATTCACTGAGCATACAAGAAAAGAACTGGACATACAAGGACATACAAGAAAATATCATGTTTCCAGTGTGTCAATGCCTTACCATGAGAGACCATTTCCACCTTTAAAAGTACTAAAAGCTCCATCAGCAGTACGATAGGCAAGCTCATTTTGGTACCCTGATCACAGTGACACACAAACCTTAATTACCAACGAGCAAGAATGTGAGGAAATGCATTTCAATAAACCCTCAGAGCACATTCAACAACAGAAAGATGTGTATATAGATGTACCTTTCTTGATAAATTCAAGGGCATTATCACGTTTTGAAAATCCCACTGTATCCCACTGTTTGGTTTTGTCCAAATACGTTGCAGCAATAACAGGTAGAGTCATCCTTATCATGTTCTGCTCTCCGCAGCCTGAGGGCTGTTGGATTAGACTGCCCATAGATGAGCCACTCACAACCTTCTCCACAAGCACGTTCATCTGCGATCCTCCTACACATGAATATAAAGCCCCACACACAGAACAATTACAGATGTTAAGGATGAGAAAAGATTCCCACCAACAATAATTAAGGCTACAGAGAAGTAGGTAGATCACAACATTGTGCTTATCCAATAGGATACTGCACACGATCATAGTAAAACATTTTTTAACAAAGATATTTATTTATTTGACTGATTATTAATTAATTGATTAATATTGCATCTTACCTGTAACAAATATTTGTGAAGTCCTAGGTGTGTTTGGAAGAACATATGCCACATCAATTGGATTTGTAATAATCTCCACCTGTTTACTCTCTGGAAGTGTAATAAAGTTTTGGAAACAGATCATCATCACCATGATTACTTAATTTGGGAGTTCATTTGTGTTTTGTACCATATGAAAGTGGTAAGTAGACTAAAACTTACGGCTTTTGCCAACCTTCAGGTTTCTATTCACTTGGACTTTTGTCTTTATTCCATCAGGCTATCAAAAAGGTACACTTGATTTTAGTTACACATTGTTCAATGACATTGATGAAATTGTTGTAAATGAAATGTCTGGATGAATTGCAATCATCAAACTGTAATTGTATTAAATACATGTGAGGTCATCAGCACAGGAATGCAATATGAGTATATAGTTATTAAAAATATATATTATCCCATCACCCGTTTACTTACCACTACCAGCAGCTCCTTTCTAATACCATCGTCAATTTGTCTATCCCCCACGGAAGCCTTGACCTCAATAAGGAACCTGCCAGGCTTCATAGGGATT
>OOFG01059818.1:0-13453 GCA_900323295.1 Molva molva
AGCTACTAATGACATCACCTTAAAGCGAGCGCTATTCAAATACAACAGGCTTTCTTTTTTTCCCCTCCTTCCATTTTTTCTTCTTCAGACGCCGGAAGCTGGAAAGCGTGGCGAACACGCCGCTGACCTTTTATGAATTCTGACCGTTTCCTTCTTCTCCTCTGACCGCTGTGTAAGCAGCGGGGGCTGCCGCCAAATCGTAGGACCCCCATTACCGGCAACGCCCACCGCCAGCGTGCTTTCCAATTACAGCCCAGAGCGACCCAGCGGACCCCCCGCGGTGATGGAGAGCACATGGGAAGGCGAGGCTCCCAGGTAGAGAGAGATACAGACAGAGAGAGAGAGAGAGAGAGAGAGATGAAGAGAGAGAGCGGTAGAGAGGACAAAAGAGAGTGCGGTATAGAAATATAGAAAAAAGAGGGTGAAGGAGAGAATATAGAGAGGAAGATATAGGTGGCAAGAGTGAGGGTATACAGAGAGAGAAAAAGAAAGAGAGAAAAAGAGAGAAACCTTATGGCTGCTCTGAGGTTGTGTTCTCGATGCAAAGTAAAGACCTTTTAAAAACCAGATGACTGATTTGAGGAAAATCTGCCCTATGTTGTCTTTTGCAATTGGATTATAGGGCGGATTGCAGTTTTAGTTTCCATTTTATATGAATCTGAATAATTGTTATTCAAAGATGTTCAACTAACCCCTTGCATATCCCTAAATTACCGTACTCTTAATCCTCCCCAAGTTTCAGTTTGTTCCAAAAAATCATTACCACAGGTACATTCATTGGAATCCTAAAGAAAATAGCTTATCAAGTTAATATACACCTTCGTAATGAGCCAGTTAACACATAAGCTACTCTCAAGGTTTTGCAATTCCCCCAACTTGCTGCAGGCTACGAAAAAAGGAAGTTACTTCCAATCCGTTAATGAGGTGTCAGACACGGGGTCTAAACATAAACACAGATTAAATTACTCAGAGGGATTACCTCTCCTCACGCTGTCACCCGCCAGGAAGCACTTCATGCATAATACTTCACTTTGGGAGACAAAGTTTGTCCGTATTGTGTTAAAACACAGTTTTGTGATAAACTATGAACACACTATGGATGGTGGGATAACACGGTTATTACACAATGTGGATGGCATTTTAATCCTGCTATAATAGGACAAACTTTGCCAGAAAGTGATGTGATTAGTGAAAGGTGTTTGTTTCTTGTGCATACAAATAAGTTTGCTGTGCGGGCCAGATGTTTTCTTGTAGAGACCAGGCAGAAGTTTCTGAATTTGCACAGGCTATAGAAAAAAAGGTAAAAAGAAATTGCTTGCAGAAAAATAGAAAAAAGTTGCAGACAAAGTATTTTTTGGGACTTGTGCCCTTACACAGTTTTGACAGTTTAAAGCAAATATTACCAGGGCGGTAGACTAGCATAACTCATAAACTAGCTAATGGTGCTCCTTTGATTCATCATCCCCCTTCCCCCTACTGCTTTAGCTCATAAAACCATTTCACTGATCAATGGTAATCATTTTTAAAGAAGACCTCAAGGTGAAAAAATAAATAAATACACAAACTCACACAGACACACAAATAATAAAACCAATAAAAACGCTCAAGGAACTGGGCTGTTTTTCAGTCTTTTTTTCATTTTTGTTTCTCTTCTCTGTTTATCTACGCCCGGCAGCAGCAGAAGAAGAGGAAGAGGAAGATGAAGAAGAAGAAGAAGAAGAAGAGGAGGAAGAGGAAGAGGAAGAAGAAGGCTGTTGAGACAAACTCATGAAGCCTTCTTAACCATTAATGCTTGCGGCTGTAGTCTGCATCTCTTTGTGTCTTTGAAGAACCCCTTAAGGCCAGGTGGGTAAGTCGAGAGAAACCAAGGTGTGTGGAGTAGCGTGCACGCGGCAAGGAAATACGAAATAAAATAAAAAATGCATTCTGCTGCATATTAGCCAATGAGCATTGTGCCATAATAGTGTCATTAAGGGGGGATGATGAATTCAGCAATTTACTCGTATTAACATAACACAGGAAATAACACAGAAGTGGAGGCTTATTGTATTCTTCAAACAGAAAATGAAAAAGAAAAGCTAAAAACAAACGACAGAAGCTGCTGTACCCAGGATCCCGATGTATGGCAGAAGCAACGGGTCTAGGCTATTCGTTTGTTCTCCCTTCATGGTCTTCCTTTGTAACACTGTGGTATGCATCTCTGTTTGTTTAGGTGTGACCTAGTTATTTCTTTTACTGCTGTGCATGGATATGGCGCTGCCCCTCAGGGGAAGCACAGGAGGCTGCACCTGGCGTAAGCCTCCACCACTTGGATCCACGGGCCGGGTCGTCTGCAGCATCCCCCCCGCAAGCGATATTATGATGGTCTCCGGTTTAATGCGATGGCCTGCGTTTCCTGGTTTTATAGCCTGCTCTTCTTTTTGCTTTTCTTACATTCATGCCTGGTTGTTGTGGCATAATGGGTTTGGAAGGAAAAAAAGTCGAATTATACTGTCATTTTTTGGGGGGATACCTAGATTTTATAATGATGTTATAGAGAGAGAACTTGGCTCTGTGTTGGCTGCACACTAGTTCAGTTTAGAGTCAATTGCTTTTGAATGATTAATTAATTTTAAGACAGCGGGAAAGTGGGTTTGTGTTGTATATGGGAGATCTGCTTTGACTTGTTAATTGTATATATTTATATTGACACAAGTTCAAGAATATTGATTACATAACCCAAGTTACCAGAAAGATGGGCGGAATTGGTTGGATAAACCCTTTGTTGAATGTTGGATAAATCCTACAGAAAGCTAAAACTATACAAAAGCTGTAACTAAACCATTGATTAATCTAGTATTTCCTTCACTTTTTTTAAGAAATTTGCTGTGACCCAGCTGCGCCGACGTAGCAAGCCTCCAAAATGTCAGCGCTGAGACACGGGCGGAGTGGTTGTCAGCGAGGTTAACGACGCAGAGAGCCTGATTATGGAGAGGTTATACCCAATTTCATGCACTTCTGAGGAATCTACAAATTAAGGAAAATCAATTGATGAAGATGAACTTTTCGAAATACCTTGCGAGATGCAATTAATCTTGAACGTGAGACCTGCGCTGGCCATGTAATTCACAGATAAGCCATCACTCGCTCATTGAAAAACCTTAATTTATTCACGTTAATCTGCGTCCCTCAGCATCTGCATCTTGCTCACCATAAATAAGACCCGCTGCCCAGGCCCATTCCACCTTGATCGTTGTTATTGCAATCGCAGCAGCTTTTTTCAATTAGCTCCGTCACTGCAAAGTGTTTTAAATCGATAGCGCCATGAAGGCAGTCTCATATTGCAAATATGAGACTCAAAAGGCAAACAGTGAGGACCGTGGAAAAAAATTAATCACGCTAGTTTTTCCAACCACCGAAATACCAGCCAGTGACCCATTAGACCGTTGCTATGGGTGATTCACTGTACATCTCAGCTGTGTGTGTGTGTGTGTGTGTGTGTGTGTATGTGTGTGTGTGTGTGAGCAATGGATGATCTGATGTGGAGACACAAAGCTCTACCCTCCATCTGTCACCACGCCTTGATGCAGAACTAAGGTCAGAGTTCAAACTACAAAGTGTGGGTCGTGATTAATGGGTGGAGAGCAGTTGGCTGATGGCAGACACGAAGCGATACAATCATACTCTTCCTTCAGCCTCATCCCTCACACTCGACTATACACTCAACTGTGCTATACTGTTACATACATTCAACTATACTATACTGTTACATACACTCAACTATACTATACTGTTACATACACTCAACTATACTGTTACATACACACTACTATACTATACTATTATACACTGATGCATACACTCAACTTTACTATACTGTTACATACACTCAACTATACTATACTGTTACATACACTCAACTATACTGTTACATACACACTACTATACTATACTATTATACACTGATGCATACACTCAACTTTACTATACTGTTACATACATTCAACTATACTATACTGTTACATACACTCAACTATACTGTTACATACACACTACTATACTATACTATTATACACTGATGCATACACTCAACTTTACTATACTGTTACATACACTCAACTATACTATGCTGTTACATACACTACCATACAACAACAACAAAATATGAGTATTATTTGGTTATCCAATTGAATTAAGTTAAACCAAGATCAGGTTTTATCCTCCTCATCTTCATCATCATTATCCTCATCAACAGCTTGATCTCCATCACTTCATTGGTGACTTACATAGAATACTAAGGTAGATTGTAGTATCTGCATGGGGAAACTGCAACTGCGGTCTGTGTTGTTGTATTTGCACCTTTTTTTTCTCAAAACAGAGCAAGATAGTAACAAGATACTTTGTCAAAAGATAAAACATAACCACAAGTTCATTTTGATTAAGAACTAAATTGTACATACTGCGTTTCGCCCTATACTGTTGCTATACTGTTACCAACACTCTTCACTACTTCACTGAACAACACGATACTAGACAGGTACACTCAACATTATACTATACTATAACACTTAACACTATTCAATCTATGATATACTTTACTATTACATAGAGAGAACCAACCTGGAGTATAGGTCTACTACTGCTACTGCTTTCAATAATAATAAGTGTAAAATAATTACTACACTATGGAGAAATGAGAACAAGATGGCGCTGAACAGCTGTACTGAATACAAAATAAATAAATTCAGAATTGCAGAATCTCCTGACCCTCATTTATAAATTCCCTGAGAGGATGTCTTGAGGGGGGCATCACTGAGTGTGTTGAATTGGGTCATCAATTTGTGATGAAACTCCGATATGGCCGCTAAATTATTGATATGTATCTTTCATTGGGTCATTAAAAAAAAAAACGCCTCATCCACTCCCATATTAATCGCTCAAGAGAAAGAAAGAAAGAAAGAAAGAAAGAAAGAAAGAAACATTGTAGATGAGTCACTACAATGGAATCACAAAGAGAACTTCCAAAGAAGGAAAAGTTCAAGTGTGCAGCAGCTGTGATTAAGTGCGTACTGTTGATGTGTGTTATGCGCGCGTGTGTGTTATGTGTTATGTGTGCGTGCGTTTACCACAGTGGGGATACTTTTGGCTAAACAACTAACCGAGCAGGCACAGTGGGATCTGTAATAGCGCCTGGTATCCACGGATTCTCGGTAAAAAATGACCCCTGAGGGCTGAGATGGATAATACTGGGAACAAACTATGTGTAATACTGCAATCAGGACCCAGGGGGAGCATCAGAAAGGGCAAATGCATGAATATTCAAAACATTTCTCAATATCTGCCCAATAAAAAAGAAAATATGAGCCTGTGCTTTGTGCGATATAGATGTCAACGCTCAGAGATTGTGTATAAATGGCCCAACTCTACGGTGAGGATCCGTCCCAAACAATGACATATTCTAATTATTTTCATTAGTGGAATAGGACAACAAAACCACACAACACAAGTGTTGATGTGTACTGCACAGAGCCTGTGATTCTGAGTGTACAAGCCCTGCTAAATATATGATAATAACCAAAACCAAAAAAGAGCAGGGATAGATTGATATAGATAGATGTGTCGAAAGATGGATGGACAGATAGGCCTTGTTCACACTGCAGGCCAAGGTGGCGAAAATGTTTTGGTGGACAGTGTGAACAGCAAAAATCGCATAAAACCTACACAGGTTGGACTTTTTTGCAATGCAACCTCAGTCTGTCATATCCCAATGCACGCGACTTTTACGTCATTCTTGATCGACTTTCGTCACAATTCTGCGCTGGTGGGATTCACTCTGTGAATACGAGGAACACAGCTGAGATGGAAGTAGTCAGCGGAGGGACAGTGAAAATAGTACTCAATAGTACTAATGTAGTTAAAAGGAGCACTTGACGTCCTGACATTTTTTCATTAAATCTGTTTCAGTGAAGCCATTCACATCACGATCCCACCGCTCCTGTTGTTGTGGATAAACCACTTTTAACACTTTAACAAAATAAGAGAGAGTTCGAGAAAACCGAAGTATGAAAGATAAAGACTTTTATTATCACTCGCGAACAAGTAAGAACAAGGCCTGAGTTGGTTTGCAAAGTAACTAAAGAACCTCTCCCCAGACCTCAGCCTATATGCTCTCCCCTGCTGCCACGTAACCCCTAACGTAAACCATCTGGCATCCCTCCATCCCATATGTTCTTCCCTTATATGGAAATCTTCTGGACTCTCCCTATGTGTTTACTCTACCAACCAGTTTTCACTGGTTCTCCTCTCAGCTCAAAACTGGTGTTGTGACCATATATATTAATCACTTCAAGCTTGGGGTTATCCATAGGCCCTCTGCACTCGTTCACCTCGGCCCTTGGCAGCCATTTTGGCAGCATACTATAGCTGTTCTTGGGGGAGAGTGGTACCATTTTACTCAATGTTTTAATAGATTCATATAACGTATAGGCAAGATAATATTTACATATTATCATTAGATGTAAGAGTAAATTTCTCCCATATGACAGAGGAGATTAATGTTTGTGTGTAACATCTGAATGCCCATCTGATCATCTGCCTTTTGTATGATAGCACTATAACGTGCTATCTGTTATATCTAAACCATATCTTACTTGGTTGTGATGCACTAACTGTTGCTTTGCACTTGACAACCAGTTAACTTAAACAGATATTATAACAGAGTGGCTAAGTCACTCCCACCTCATGCGTCATGCCTGGTCCTTAGAAATGGTAAATGTTGTATGGGAGCTTCAAAGGAGATAAATGGAAAAAGTTTTAATTTAATCTGAATCTTCATGAAATGTTCCTGGCATGGTTTGTCTAACTAAAATATAATTTTCTTTTCATCCAGAAATGTGCAATTTGTTGAATTTTTTTATTGGTTCAAACAGGGCTGGACTAGGACAACAAAAGCGGCCCTGGCATTTTGGCCGACCACCCCACCACAACCGTGCAAGCATTTTATTTTTGTGCGCCAGAGGGGCCCTGTAACGCACTGTGGACAGACATTGTGAGGGACAGTGGATCAAGCACAATCCCCCCATCAATATATCAGATAACACTGACCGATTCAGTTTGTATCTACATCCAACATTCCGGCAGCAGTTATCAACTGTGAATTCAACTGCATTCTGTCACCTAGCAACGGTCCTGCATGTGTTTTGCACCTGTAGGGAACGCTGTGACGACGATGTCTACGATGACGTACAACGGATAGGCCTGAATTTAATTTTTAATTTAATTATATTTATACTGTTCTCGCAATATTCAATTGAATTAAAGGTGCTGTAGGTACGATTTGAGAGTTGTAAAGAGAGAGCAGAAGAGAGATTTTGAAAAAACGCAACCCCAACATTTTATTTACTAATTTCTAAAACTAATTATAGGTCTTAAATCTTACCTACAGAACCTTTAAATTAATTATCCTGATAACTACAAACTATTCAGATGCATAGCCATGGGGGCTGCTGTGGGGATGACGCAATATGTGCGAGTCGGGGGGGTACCACCCTCAACACCCATATGAAAAAGATATGTATAAATGATATATGCTGTAAAATGTACATTGGTTGTGCATGTTTTCTTACATGATTATGACCCTTAAAAAATAAGTTGTATACTTTGATGAACGACTCGCAATGCATTCCTCTACATTCATTGAAATGTCGCTGTCACTGACATCGAATGCGTGTCCACGCGGTGTATTATGCACATGTGCTCATTGCCGAAGCAGAAGTGACCACTCGCAGTATTTTGCCTGTCAAATTGAACTACTGCGCCACATTTGTCGCACCAAGTGGGTGCTTCCCACACACATACAACAGCGGCTGGGCACTGGCTCATTAGTGATGGGAAGTTTGGATCTTTTTTCGGCCTCGGATCTTCGGATCTCGTTCATTTAAATTAATTAATCTTTTCGAGTCGGATCAATAATTTGCGCATGCGCAAAAATCGAAGAACAAAAGAACGAGATTAACTATCTACTCGCAGATATAGATCATACGTACCGGATCATAGAAGTAATGCGCATGTGCAAATCCAAGACAACTACACAGTACATTTGGGATTAAGCGTCATCCATTTATCTCCCTCTGTCTGCACACCTGTCAGCAATCTACTAATCAGAACACAGTATATCAACCCCGGATCTCCAGACAATCATCGCTAGATCATTGTTAGACTTTACCGTTAGTACTTCGTCCCTGGTCCTACCTAGTTTTGAGATTATTAGATATAGTGTTCTTTCACTCACGCTAATAGTCTTCTCCCTGTGTTCAGGCTGCCTACTCGCCTTGTGCCGAACCCTTTCCTGTCATACCCGCCTGTTGCCGAACCCTCGCCTGTGTGACTACCCGCCTGCCCTCGAGCCCCTCGCCCCGTCCTCCTGTTCCCTATCTTTACTTATTTGTTGCCCTCAGTAAACCCCATTATTATTTACTCTGTGTTGAGCATTTGGGTCCACTAGCTCTTTATTCCTTAAAAGAACGAAAGAACGAAATTAACGATTAACCCGCAGATACGAATCGTACGTCCGGTCCCACAAAAGATTCATTCAAAAAAAACATATCGTTCATAAATCGCCCCTCACTATGGCTCATAGGAAAGCCAGATTTACACAATAGATGGTGACGGTAAAACAGCGACCCCAGACACTGTTAATTATTCGCAGAGCAGGCGATGATCTGATAGCAAGCATACATAGAGTATACACAAACATTCTATTACCGCAGCTACAGTATGCACTGGCTGTTATGAAAGCCAGATTTACAAAATATCTTGATAACAGCATCGACCACTGGCATAGTTAGTATTCACAGGCAAAGCAAGGGCATCGGATCATCAAGCTAACAGTTCATAATAGGCTAATATGATTTTACAAAGTGGTCTTACCATAAGTTGATACTCCAAAAGTGTTCTTGCGCTCGGGAATCATACTGATGAAACTTTTCACGTTTTTTTTCCTCTAGCTAGATAAACGTTAGCTTGGTGGCTGTTAGCGCTAGCTTCCTCAGTTCCTGAGTTTCCTCTAGCTTGATCAACTTTTTCATTGTGCTGCCGTCAGTTTATTCAGATTTTGCTCTTTTTAATAGATTTATAAAGAAATTCGCTTATGTGCCATTTTCATGTCCTGTTGTGCGCCTGTTTGCAACAAGTGTGTATTCCATATACCTATGGCGTATTACGTGAGACCTAAACGTAATTTCCAACAGGACTGAAAATTTTAAACCTAAGATCCACTTTTGACCACTTGCTGAAATCAAAATATCATTAGAATATGATTATATCACCAAAAAAAATTGTATTAACTAAAAAGCTTTTTTATTTATTAAAAATGTAATTATAGTTGCGAACGTGCAGGTCCTCTACCATTCACCAGGGGCAGCACCTTCCGCACCCCTACTTCCCTGCCTTGTTCAGATGCCCACATCTTCATCTCAGTATTTGTTGTAACCGAATCATCAGCTAGGGTGCATATCTAATATCACCATTTCAGCAAGGAAGTGTCATTTGAATTTCACATGGAAAGTACCGGAAGTAGCTTACTCAAACACACACAAAACTAAAAAATTACAAAACCTCTACCAACAGAGATACAAACAGGCGTTCACACAATGCACAATGCACTAATGCACTTAACTTCCACTTTCCAAATGTCACAGCAGATGAGGAGTCTGTCCAAGTTGGGTTGGTCATTTTCATGCTCTTGTAAATCTTAAATGAAGTTTATATCATTGTCTGACTCTGTGGTTAAGGTGTGTAAGGTGAGACAGACAGGGTCCTTGAATTCAAATCATATCTGAGGTAGGTCAAGTCTATCTAACCTTTTAAACATTTGAAATAAGGCAAAAAAAAAGTTTATTTTTTTAATTTTTTATTTTATACTATTTTTACCCTTTATTATAATTAGCGATTCTGAGTTGCGTTGTCAATACAGTTCGAAGAATTTCCACCACACCAACCAGTTTCCGCTGTTGTGCCATGGTATTAAGATATGTGGTATGAAGCAATTCGCCTTACTAACTCAACCAAACAAAGGGGGGAAAAGTCGGAGACTCCGACTTGAAAGTTCACACTGTGTTAACTTGGGGGGTAGAAGAAAACATGGATGCCCGAAGGTAGTTCAGCATATTGTAGTTCATTGCTTGATAACCTCTTCTCCTCTCGCACGATGAAACAGTAATCACCGGATGAAAGCCGCCCTTTCACCTTTCATCCAAAACAACGCATCTGACAGATTATTGATGTCGTATTCGTCAGGTCCGATGCGAGGGGGAAAGGGTGGCGAGGGGCTGCTGCCAGCAACAAATCTGAATGAGATACTCAAGTTGCTCATAATAAACACGCAACTTTATTATATTTTTATGAACAATTTTGAGTTTTCACCCAAATCCTCCCGTCGGGTTCGGGAAGAGATCTCAAGCTCTATTGTGCAGTGATCTTTGGCTTGAAAAGGTTAGTGACCACGCATGTGCTTTAAATGGGGTTAGCCTGTTTATGGCTCCTCATGTAGGTACAAAACAATAGCCTTCTGATACAGAATATCAGCTATCCTGAAAACGTGATGTGGTCTACCGTGAAAGAAATGGTAATAGACAAGTCATATAACCTCTATTTAATGAAACTCACTCTGGCTACACAGACTAGCTCCATCTGCATACAGTGAAAAGCATTTGATGCTGGGATCAACTGCATGAAACTCACTTTGGTTACACACAATAGCCCCATTTGTATACTGTGAAAGCTGGGTGAAAAGCTAGCTTTGATGCTGGGATCAACAGAAAAAAAGTACAGGGTGGGGTGCATGTCATTACAGGCCTTGGCATGGCAGGCCAACACATTAGCCCCTACTTGTGATATGAACCCACACCAAACTCCCTGATGTAGGTAACCCCCAAATGTAATTATTACATTATTATTACATAATTATTGCATGTATATATGTTTTATACAGGTGTCAGAATGTGTAGTGTGCCAGCCCAGACAACATACAAACAAGAGGTGGTGTATACCCCAGTAAAGGTAGATATGGTTTGACACATGCTGTAAACCATGCTTCTTAAACTTGTTTTCTCCAACAAAGGATGTACTATGGCGATCACAGCCGTGATTGCACGTGTTCCGCGTTGCCGCAAGGGCTCCTGGGACGGTTAGGGCTATCTAACTATTTGGACTTATAGCGCCCTCCTGGTTCTTGTTCACCTCTGTAATTGTGAGTGTGTGTGATGGGGGGGTTGCACCTCGGTGGGGTCGGCTGGAGAGACACCTGCACTGAGGCACTTATGGCCGCGGGATATATTGTGTGTTGTTCAATTGTTTCTAGGTCTGTTCAAATAAAGGCAACACATGTAGTCATGCAGTGTATGGGGCACGGGAGTTGTGATACACTAGTAACCCTGGGCTCAAGTCTGGTCATTCCCTTGCCGCTCGCTACATTGATGTCAGAAGTGGGATGTTGCTGGTGAAAATGGAGAGGGAATTTCCAGAGTGGGTGAAACCTCTGGTGCCCAAAGATTGAGCATAGAGGAGGGGGCCGTTGCAGCCCGCCCTGATGAGCTCTGCGCGAGGATCTGGCCCTCCACGCCTTCCTACAGGGGCTTACACCGGAGCGGCTGCGGCAGCATGTCCGCCTCACCAGGCCCCAGTCCCTCGGTGGTGCTCTCGATGAGGCGGAACAGGCGGAGGTGGAGCTCTCCACCTGACCCAGCCAGCAGTGAGGGGACCACCATTCCAACCTCCAACCCCCCTCTCCATGGTCTTTGCGCCCTGGGCCACATCAGAGGCCTATATCTTGACTGCTGTCTCGATGGTCGAACCTGCCGGGCCCTGGTAGACACAGGGTCAACCATCTCCCTGGTGCGTCATGGCGTCCTCCCGGACACCTCCGGCACCATCTCTGGGGTATGGTCGCCAACCAACGTCCGGCTGACGACGGTGATGGGAGAGGAGGCCTGGCTGAGGAAGTGGCTGGTCGTCCGGGCGGGAGACCAGGAGGTGGAGCACGAGTTCTGGTGCACAGGTTAAACCAGCCATCACGACTCACACTCAGAGAGAAATCTCCTGCATGCCAACATGGAGCACCATTGTCATGTACAATTGTCTGCAACCTCACAATAAACCGGATATCCAACACCACCACCCTGCGTCCTTTGTCTGGAGGAGCCCAGTTAAAGTCACCTAGTTGTGTGGCAGCCACCTAGGTGGCGCGTAGCATTGGCTTTGCTGCAAAGACAAAAGATCAAATACAGAAAAAATATGAACAGTATCCATCGGACAGAGCCAATTTCCCGGTGGATTTAACAGATTCTATGGTTAAGAGGACCATACTTACCTACCCACCAAACATTTTGACCACCATGGTTGCTATCCAGGTCAGATGTAAAAGTGCCATTGATAGTTATTCTCAAAGTTGTTATCAGGTCTATTCAGTGAAATCTGTGAAATGTGAATGTTTCTTCAAAAAAGCTATCCACAGTATTAGTGGTAACCACATGATCAACCTGGGTGTATTTCTGATTGTAGCATGCTCGTATGTCATGCTACATGCCACCTAGGTGGCTTTTCTGGTTCCTCCACAACAAGGACACAGGGTGATGATGTTTAAAACCGGTTTATGTAGAGTTTGAAGGACAATGATACATAGAGATGGTGATCCATGCTGCCATGTAGGAGATCTCCCTGCGTGTGTGGTGATGGCTGGTTTAAGACTGTGCGCATTGATTAGTCAATGCACAACAGGTATGCAACCTCACCCAGCCCCAGAGTCAGTCGAGAGGCTGTTCACTGCAGGGCCAATGGGTGGAGCTTGCCTAGTCCAGAAATTCCCCTGGCGTGAGGGAAGAAGGAACAAGGGGGAGGTAACAGAGGTAAAATGCCCGGGTTATCGATGATAGATGAGCAAGTTGTGTGTGAACAATAAAGGACTATTAATAAACAATAGAGATGATGGTGAACATTGGTTTACTGAGGCATTGGTGAACATAAAACAAGCACAACACCACAATGCAACCGGGCCTTGGGACTTGAGTGTTGCCAAAGAAAATAACCAAACAAAACAGAGTTAAGCTAACAGCTAACACAGGAAGGCAAAGCTTACCATCCACCTGGAAGCAGCAGGAGAATTTATTTTCAGAGAATGCGCTTGACTTCGTTCCAGAAAATGACACAGGTGCATGATTTGTTTGCCTCGTTTATTTATGTTAATACAAAAAGGGTTTGTTTGCCGTGACATGAAGATTTTATTTTCTCGTTTTACATATGTGGTGGAAATTATTTTAACTGTACTGACAACGCAACTCAGAATAAACATAGTTTATTTTAATAAAGGGTACAAATTGTATAAGATAAAAGTAGTCTCTGCGCAGAGAGGCCACACAACACGACAAGCATACAAAGGTTGAAGCGCTGTAGTGTGCCCCGAACAGTGGGCACACTCCAG
>OOFG01059819.1:0-14262 GCA_900323295.1 Molva molva
TGCATGGACTTCCTCTCCTCCTCCTCCTCCTCTGCCTCGTCTTCGCTGTGGTCCAGCCTGCGGGGCCGGCCCCCTTGGGGGTCGGAGGGCCCGGGGCCCAGGCAGCCGGCTCTGGCCAGGCCGTTGCGAGGGTAGTTGAGGACCAGGTCATCTTCTTCACTGTCGTCCTCGCTGTCGGCCTGGGTGAGAGGGTCGTACTCCCCTAGCTGGGACCCCTTCTTACCTGGGAGGAACACCACAACACAACACAGTCAACCCCAGCAGCAGCTATTGGAAGACTCCTTATTTTTATTTCCCCTTCATTTTGCCAGGAGAGCCTTTTGAGATTAACAATCTCTTTTGCAATAGTGTCTCTTTTGCAATAGTGTCACTATTATAAAAAGTATAAAACGTTTTAAGGGGAAACTATAACAATCAGATTCACCAGTAAAGTCCAAACTAAAAGCTTTGAAAGGCTGGACCTAGGACCTTAATCAAATGGTGTCATTTTCAGGTCATCCTGAAGCAAGTTCCAAGAAGAAGATGCTGTATAATACATATTTAACCAATATTCATGTTGACATAGGGGGAAAGTAATATTTAAATCAAAGCCACTCCATCACTTTCGTTTATTAAGTCCTATACACATTAAAACCTACCCGTAACTAAATTAATTATATTTTGTGTAAATATAATATAATAATCTTAAAATACATTTTCCTTATTCTGTAACATAATTAATTAAGTTAGGGGTAGGTTACAATTTGTATAGGACTCAATAAACGAAGGTGATGGAATGGTTTTGATGATTTAAATATTACTTTCCCCCTCTGTCAACATCAATATTGGTTAAATATGTATTATACAGTATCTTAGGAGGTCGCCTATGTAAAGTAGACAAAATCTAAGAGTAAAGCTAGTATATACGATCAGAAGTTAATCAAAACACGTCTTGTTGTCTCCTGTCATGTAGGGCTACCAATAGCTAGTTGTAGCCGCTAACCTAGCTTACCTACAGCGTTACCCGTTAGCAAGACACTACGTAGCCTCAGGGCAGATCATGTGTCGGTTATACTTGACGACCAACAGCTATGTACCCTTCAGGTTTTCCTATACAAACAGCGTGGATCTTGATATTCCGATCAAATACACCAGTAGTTGTCTTTAGACAGCTAATTCTCTCAGATACAGGCCAATGTTGCTGATTAAAATTTAACCATGTAATGAATGGCTTACAGGAGAATCTACATATCATCTATAAGAAATAATGTGTTGTGATTGATTCGTGGCATCTAACGGTATGAACAGCATCTTACCGGGGAGTTTTAGTGCTCGAGACAGCGCTGCAGCCATGATGGTTTGATCTTCGCCGAGCGGTGCGGCTCATGAGCGGTAGAGCGGCGGCCAATGAGCTGAGCGGTGCAATACTGTGTTCCTGCAATAGAGGAGACTGCAGTTTCAGGACCGCATTTCCAGGACCCTAGTTTTTTGTGTGTTTTAGCCATTAAACCTTTACTTTTTTAACGTTTACTTTGCTGTCCAATTCAAGACACCAGAATTGTTTTAAACGTTAAACAATTAAAACTGTCCATCTTGAGTTGACCATGGTTGTCGCGAAGGTGAGTAAATGTTTCCTAGGATGGCGTTTTGCAAATTGTTCACGTTTAATAAATGGCTAATTTAGCTTTTTAAATGGTGAAGTTTCGGTATAAAGTTAGATGGTTAAGTTTCAGTATTAGGTAGGAGATGGTTAGGTTTAGGTATTAGGTTAAAGATGGTCAAGTTTAGGTTAAGGGTAAGTTTAGGTGTTTGAGATGTTTACGTCTATGGGTAGGTTATTAGGTTAGAGATGGCCAGTTCAGGTATTTCGTATGAGGCTGGAGATGGTCATGTTTAGGTTTTAGCTTAGAGATGGTTGCGTTCAGGTTTTAGTTTAGATATGGTTACGTTTAGGTAAGAGGTTAGATATGGTTAAGTTTAGGGTTAGAGTTAGTTTAGGGTTTTAAGAGATGAGTAAGTTTAGCTATTAGGATAGCTACGTGTTACGTTTCATCACGACCAAAAACGGGTCCTAGAACTGCGGCCCTGAAACTGCAGCCTCGTCTATTGCAGTAACATACAACTCGAGCGGTGCGCAGATGAGCAGTGTCCCCGCGGCAGATGAGCGATGCGGCCGCAGCAGATGTTGCAGAATTGCATTCTGGACCTTGTTTTTTTATTGTCGCCCTGAGGCCCCTATTTTCAGGTCCGACTACGTATTATTGCATGAAAAAGGGAAAAACTGAATTTTTTGACACGTTTACATATCAAATATAGAAAAAATTATTACGTTTGTATTAGGTGTGGTTTAGGTTCCAAATACGTTGAGATATATTATATAAAGGTTGTTATAAGGTTAAAAACGATACGTTTATTATAATTGTTTATATAACGTCTAATGAACGTTTTCAAATGTGCGTAATAAGTAAAAGTTGTAATGTTTAAAATAGTTTTGTAGTTTTTTGTTGCATTGGCTAAAGCCTACATGGTAATGCGTATAGGATATCAGAGTTGTTGGGTCGAATTGGAATGAAAAACTAAACGTTTAACATATTGCTAAAACCTGAGTAGGCCTACATAAAAAAACAAGACAATAGGGCAACAGCCCATAGAGAAAAAACCCATAACTGATTTAAAATAGGCTATATCTATAACACCTATATACACCTACTCAAACCCATGGATCACCGTCCTCTTTAAGGCAGTTCGTTTTATATATAAGAGTTGTGAAAGAGCGGCACGACAATTTTCTAAGTAAACAACTTCCACTCGTCCTATTTGGGAAATAAATATGAGTTGGGGAGGAACATTAAAAAAAGAAAAGCCGAAGAGAAAAAAAAGAATGCAAAACGCTGCTGGGAAAAGCATTAGCTGAAGAGCACGTTACATTGAGGCGAGGCCAATATCCAGCTTTAATTCAGCATAAGAAGTCAATTGATATCATCTTTGTGTAAAGAGATGCAGTGGTTGTGGGTGGATAAGTATCCAAATCCAGAAACTCTGCATTATATAATTTACTGGAAAAGATCGGTTGGAACTTGGAAGAACCGAGTGTTATCTTGGCGTTGAGATGTGTATGAAGCTTATCATCTGCTTGACAGACGGATTTATTCGTAACGCTGAATCTGAATCTTCCAAAAAAAAAAAAAAAAAGTCGAGTTATGATTCTAAAGTAGGCTTTATAAATGGTAAAATATTAGGCCTATATCTTTTATTTTTAAATGTTGCATTTATATTACGTTTTCATTAGGCCAAATATTGTTTGTTATGAAGGCTGAATTTCCACTCTGGAAATAATAAAGCAGGCTAAATCGTATGCCTGTCTTTGAAGAAAATAAGGCCTACAACATAAATCTTTAACGTACTTTAATTAATATATCACATTTCGTTTAACAAAAAAAAAATCCCTCAAATGGGTTTTAACTGAAGTGTTGATGGATCAGAAAAGCATGTGAAACCAGGCAGCATCATAAGTGGGTGGTCTCCTCCCGCACCTCCAGCTTCTTCCACGTCCGGGCCCGCAGCGAGGGGGGTCTCCTCCGCTGCGCGGTTGGCTTCTGATCCGTTCCCGAATCCGACGTCTCCAGGGCCACCGGTTGACGGTGTCTCCGAGATCGACCTGCCTCCTTGTAGCTGCCGTAGCTCTTCCGCTTAATGGAGCACAGGAGTTGTGCCCGCTTGGTGGTCTCGGTCTCAATGGGCTTTTCCTCCTCTTCTTCTAGGCTATCCGCCGGAAAGTTCTTGTCCTGCCAGGCGACGAATTCCCCCGCAGCGTCGTTGAGGCGGTTGGGGAAATCGGGCACGGCCACGGTGATTAAACCCGTCTTCTCAATAATGACCTCCTTCATGCTCTGGTATAGGGTCTGGATGTTAGAGACCTCGTCCAGTAGCTCCGAGTAGACCAGCTCCTGGACCCGCTGGGTCCTGCTAAGGAATCCGGCGCACAGCGGCTCTCTCTGGTGTTTCCGCTGCTTGCGGAAGGTGAGAAAGTGCGGCATCGCGACGAAATGTATAGCTTTGGTGGCGACGAGCTTCCATAGGATGTAAATCACATCGTAATGTTGGGAGTGCACTGATTCTTTAAGAAAGTTCTGGATGAAGTGCCAGTCCTTCAAGGCAAACCTAATCTTCGACTGCGGTATGGCAAGTTGAGTGTTATAAAAGCCATACAGCAGATACAGCCCCCCCACCCGGATCTGGTAACTGAATGGGCCGAGGAAGTATTTCGAGGCAGTCGCTAAGGCCACTCTGCAGAATCGCTTCATCTCGCCCATCCTGGTGATGCCAGAGAAAACATCCGAAAAGCTCATATACCTCCAGATGGCCGAGAAGTTTTGGTATCGCACCGACTCCGTCTGCTGAAAACGGGCCAGTAGTTCTTCCACGTCCTCCGTCAGAGGCCGGTAGAAGGTTTCGGAGTACACCGGCGCTTGGCGAGACATTACCGGGTGGCAAGGTGGAAAAGTTTTCGATACGTTGGCGGTCACAAACCTACCCTGACTTTAGAGTTGAGTTGACTTCGGAAATGTATTCTGCCCTACATGGACATCCAGCCTCCGAAATACCGACCGTATCATGTGATTAGCACACGAGCCAATTAGGACCCCCAACCAATCAACACGCACACGCACACGCACACGCACACGCACACACACGCACACGCACACGCGAGAAAATGCCTACCAAAACGGGAAAATAGTCTAAAAAGTCTGGACTAATCACCAGAATATTTTTGCCTCTGAATTTTTACATCATCAATTGAACTCCCCTCCTAATTCAACCAATACTGGCTAAATGCGTAGCCACCCGTCACGGGCAAAATTGGGAGCACGGACCGCTTGCTACACCACCTGTGGATTTATCAGCGAAACTGATTTAAGGAAATAGACTGCACACTCGTCTCCTTCTCTGGTAGGTTTGTAATGTCATCATTGTCAGGTAAGAGGCTATTTACTTGATTCTGACGGATTTGGGGTAATGTTAAATTTGTAGGGCCTGTTTTACTGTTTCGTCAATTGATGCTCCGTTGGGCTGGGGCAGGCTAAGCAATGTTATGTTTCTGTACATTTTTGTGGGTAAAAAAGTGATAGTCATAACACGTAGGCCTACTTACCTTTTATGACTATGAAACATGCTAATATAGGATACTTTGTACACGGACCGTTCTTCTAAGAAGGTGCCTTCTTTTACAATCTCTGTTTTGTGTTGTATTATTTGAATGCGGTCCAATTAGCCGTAAGCAGCAACTCCGTGGTCGAGCCAGCCGCCCCTAAATTTGGAGTGCACGCGTATTCTATCTTTTAAGGCAAATGCATTGAAACGGACAAACGTAAGCTGACAGGGAGAGTTAGCGACTGCATGTGCTGCGAGGAAACACATGTGACTAATTCCGTTTGTCAAAAAAGGGGTTGTCACAGGGTACATACAAAAAAGCATATGGAAATTAGTCCATAAAGTAATTTTTACATTAAAATGACTATTTCTGAAACTTGCTGTGAAAACACATTGCTCCATAAGTTCTGACAATAACTGATATATTTGAGATTACAACTCTTAAGTGATCCGGAAAACTTACAAGAATACGGCTGTTTTAAAAAGAAAACATTACATTCTTTCAAAAGCCTTGTTAATATTTTTCCTGGATAGTGAACTTTAGGTGGATCTTTCCTCTACAGTAAAAATGCTTGATTTTGATTTAGTGTATAGTCGGAGTTGTCCTGATCTCAAATAGATCAGTCATTTTCAGACCTGATGGAGCAATGTGTTTACACAGCAAGTTTCATACATTGTACCCTTTGCAAAACAGCTCCTTGAAAGGAGGACCGATTTCTTCCAGATCAGTCTTGTTATACAGACTGGATATTTCACACTCTTAGTTAGCTGAGTATCATAAACTATTTTTATGTTATTACAAATAAACGGCTTTGAATATCAAGATGTAATGGCTATTCCGGCAGATGTTTAGGGATTGTCTAAGAAGTGCATGCAACAGAAATTCCAAATTATATCTCATTTAAATTACTGGATGAAAAACATTAAAAAAATTGCCTGGTGATCAGGATCCCTCCATATAATTTTCACATCCACACGAACAACAATGGGCCCTTTATATATATTTTAATAATCAATAACACACACTTACACTCCTAATCAGCCCCTTTTCTGGATTAGATTTTCAATAACTCATTTTATTACGGATTGTCATGAAAACACTTTCATTTGGACAGAATGCAATCCCCATAGATATGTTTAAAGAGCAAGTGAACCCTCTGTTTCAGCTGGAAATCGAACACTGAGATTTAAAAAATGCGTTTTGGGCTGAGAGTTCTAGGTAGGAAAGAGGTGTGTGTTTGATTGCATTAAACATGAGTTCACCCTATTACGTGATTTTAGTCTAAGTAGTTTTTGGTACGACCCACAGCCACTTTGTGATACTTTTTTAGTACCATCGTTGTGTATGAGCTTTATAATGAGCGACGTTGTACAGAAATGGGCCACACACCGTGGCGTAATACTGAGAAGCTTAACCCTCACTCAGACGCAGACATCAATATAAACCGCTTCTCAGGCGGAGATCCACACATCCACACACACTGTAGCGTTATACTATAGGTGTCCGGGAAGCCTAACTTTCTCTCCGACGCGATCATCAAAATCAACGGCTGTCCAGAACGAGCTCCACACATTCACACACGCCTTGGCATTACACTATAAGTGTCCGAGAAGCTTAACCCTCTCTCAGACGCCGCTGTCAACCGCTGCTCAGACGGAGCTCCAAACATCCACACATACACCTTGCCGCTGCTGTCTCTTGGTCGTGACGTCGAAGAGTATACAGGCACTCTCCTCCGGCCTGGAGGACCCGAGCCTGCGGTATGGCTTGGGCCAGCCTCGACGCATCAGGCGAAGGCTGGAGGGTGATCTCGGACGATGACGGCTGCACACGGAAGCATGGACGGAAATCCATTCTGCAAAGAGAAGAAGAAGCACATTTATTTCTGCACACCTTCGGAATATACACAAAAATGCATTTAAATGTCATAGTTTAATGTATACTACTTCTTTGTTAATGTGATGCAGCTTAGAATAGGGGGACTGCAAAATCCAACTGCATTTTTCTGCACGGAAGGAGCAGTTTACTAACTGATTGCATTAAACATGAGTTCACCCTATTACGTGATTTTATTTTTATTTTAAGTAGTTTTTGTTCTAAGTATAAATTACCAATACCAATACGTTATGGTATTAGGTCGGCTTAGCTCAGGAGGTAGAGCGTGTTGACTTACAGCTAGTTCGATCCCCGCGACCTCCTAGTCGCTTTGGATGAAAGCGTCTGCTGAATGCCCTAAACGTAAACAGTGGGAGCCAGGTAGCCAATCAGATATCGCGGTTTTGAATAGGACAGCAAATCAAACATTGCAGTAATTTGTAGCCCAATGTTTGGCTTTAGCAAAAGTAGGAGAAGCCAATTATGTACCGCAAAAAGGCACCCGTGCAGCGCAATGTTTTATGATTTGAAATATGAAGTTTTATATGCTTGAAAGTGCGTAACAACGACTGCTTGTGGCGGAGTAGTGAATCGCGCTTTATAGGAGAGCCATATGGAGCCAGGAGAATAATAAAAAAGTCGCCCATTGACAGTCGTTATTCAGTCAACGTCTTTACATGGTTTTCTGGTTGAATACTAAATGAATGCAAACAAATGTATTTTATACGTATTACATATATTACATTGCTTTGGTGTGTCTTGTGACTAAGTTCCAGTTATCGTAATAAAGATGGCGTTATTCGCTCCGTGCGGGTCTTCCACTGCCCTTTCATTCATGCTCACAAGTTACTATTAGTTTTAAACACAAAGCTATTGATATCAATATAACATCCTGTATTACATAATGCAGGATGTTTTCATGCTGTGTACTTGTCTGTAATTGATAGACTGTT
Organism: Molva molva; assembly: GCA_900323295.1. NCBI lineage: Eukaryota > Metazoa > Chordata > Actinopteri > Gadiformes > Lotidae > Molva > Molva molva. The sequence goes on from OOFG01059819.1 coordinate 7,960, forward strand.
GCAGTGAGTGATATGCCCAGCTGCTACCATTTACTAAAAATAATCTATGGTTATTATCTATCGTCATCTATGTATGATCTATGTACTTTGCATCGTCACATCGCAATGATATTCAACATTTTGGAAGCATAGGAGGATTGGAATGTTAGTTATTGTTAGTAGTAATGTGGTCATTTGTTTGGGGTTATTGTTACTAGTATTGCTATAACGATAATAAATTGAGTCACGCTATAACTGTCTCATTTTATTATTTTCACTTTGTGATAATACATATATTATCAGATTTCGAAAGAGATCTATTGCCAGGTAAGATTTTTCATACAAGGAATTTTCTGTAATGGATGGATATATATAAATAAATAGATAAATACACATGCAGTGGCTGAGCAAAGAGTACCAGCACCCCCATTATACACACTTATTACTGCAAGAAAGCCATGGCCAGTGGAAAAGAATAATCATTAACGCTGCTTTGGCTCTCAGTGTGTTTATTTAGCAAACCCAAATGATCACACCACATTTATCAGCAAGTCAGTATTTAAGTAAATAATTCCGTGACGCATATGTGCCTAGGAGAGGCTCGAACCGGCGACCTCTTGCTCTTCAAAATGCCCCGCTCATCCCCTTCCCTCTCGCTGGGAGAGGGAACAGACAAGCTTGCTTAGTGGGCTTGATACAACTCTGTTCCAACTGTTCGAGTATTGTTGTATGTATCAAATGTTGTCTGATATTTATAGTTTGGCCCTAATGTAGCTTGGGACACACTCCGTGCGTAGGCCTACCTAAATTACTATTTCCCTTTTAGTAATGCTATAGTTATTGTTGGATATAAATGTAATGTTGCTTAAAAAGTAAAATATCCAAAAACGTATTATCCATTAAAAAACGTCCTTTGTTCGAACATTATTTTACCCCCTTTATTTTATGAGGGCAACCACCTCTACGGCTTAGATAAAAGTTAGTACAAATGCGTGCACATGCACACACACATTTTAGGCCGATGTAAATAAAGACCATTTCCTAATTAAAGTGATATAGCACTATGTACAGCGGATTTCTATCAACAAGGTAAATTAAGTAGGGGCAGATTACAGCGGTCAGGTTACCACGTTTCATTTCTTTTAACATATTAGGTCGGGGCAGATCCCAGTCCTGAAGGCATCTCACGAAGTAGGTGAGTCACCTCGACAGGCGGACCTGTGCCCGTTCAAAAATTCCTCTCGTAATGTGAACGAGGACACGGGCGTCACCCCGCGTCGTTATTTTCCTTACTCATCAGTTTAAGGCATACTCAATCGAACTAAGAAGAGAGGTCTACAAACAGTGCACAGGCGTTTGGCATCATGGTGCTCATGCTCAAATCGAATACTTTAATCTGTAATTATAATGCATAGCTAAATAATTATCTCACAACATAAAACATAACAATGTATATAGTATATGGGTCCTAAACTTATATATTAGAGATATATTAAACATTTCTAGATCCAATAAGAAGGATTTGGCCGCAAGTGCTCATGGGGGTTGGTATGACGTCACAGTATTTGCATTTGAAACAAAACTAGTCAATACTCGAACTTAATGTATGAGAATATCAACTACAAACAACAACTCATATTGTATTTATTACCATTCAGTTTTAAACATCGAATAATAAGGACTGTTCAGACGTTTAACAGCCTTGGTTGTACAGTTTAAAGCGTTTTAAACGTTAGGTTTCCCAAACATTTTTGTCCCAAAGTGGCAGCCATAGTCTCATTTAAATAATCACACGCACGCAGGCGTAGCAGATACAGGGAGCAAAATGGCAGACATCTCTCTGGACGAGGTGATACGACAGCGCGGCCTCAACACCAAACAACAGACCATTAAAAGGTACAAAACAAATCACCCCCAACTGAAGTCACAGCCTGATTAAGGTTTAACAGCTTATTAAATGGTATGAATGGGTACTCTAAAGAGCCACGAGCTTCTTCCGGTTAGGGACTATGCACAATTGCTAAACATGCTAACATTAGCCTCTGTTGTATGGCAACTCGATCGGAGAAACCAATTGGTCTTCTGCATATTTGTTATCATTTATAGGAGTATATATTTATCATGAAACGTTTATGCTAAAACCTTCATCCTATGTTCAGAATATTAAATGGATTCTAACAGCATATTCATCTCCCCTGGTTGTGGAGAACAACAATGTCGCTCATTCAGTCCTGCGGCGGAGCTACAGACAGCTGGCTATCGATACCTTGCTGTCTGTTGCCGTCCGTTCTCCAGTCTCGTACGAAGTATATCGTACATATGTGTATATAATTCAAACAGTCAAACTATACTATTTCAAAAAGGGTTATTTTTCATCGAAGCGTTAAAGCTCAAACCGTGGAGGAGAAACGCTGTGACGCTTTCTTTAACTTAAATTAGTCTGGCGGTGATTTATGACGACATGGATTGTGTTGGTTTTGGGTCCGAGGTTTCCAACCTGTATTGGGATGAGGACCCTAGTTAGACATTCTTAAACGTCATCAAATCACATACAAAAAAGTTGTAGGGGCATGATTCTGAAAAATATCACGCACACTATCAACAGAATAGTATATGTCGACTAATAGGGTTTTTGCCAATAATATACACATGAGTGTCAACAATTATTCCATGGAGACAGGTTCCTACAAATCTGACGGGCAATTGCAGTATTTTCTATGTCAGGAGGATTATCTACACAATGTCAGGGCCCACTTGGTACTCCCTCAAGGCACACTGGTTAGGAACAACTCTCTAACTTCTCTTTCCTCTCGCCAGACCGATGTTTGGACGAGGCGCTGGAGCGTCTGGCCGCGCCTTTGACGCGCGGCAGAAGATCGGAGCCAACGATGTTCGACAGAGGATTGGACTTGGTGCAGGTAATTCAAAGCACTGTGTGAATGACCATGGCAGCAATAAATATGATTTTGTATAACTAAGAATAGTCTAGTGGTGGATCCCCAATGTCTGCTGTCCAAGTTGTAGGCATTCTAAAGCAAGATGTATAACCCCTACCTGCTTCTTCATGACGTGTATCTGGATTCACTGTAGGTCTGTTAATAAACAAGGATGGAAGCGTCTGCTAAATGACTAAATAGAAGTGAATAGTGATATAATGACGGTGCATGACTATGAGTGGTATGAGGGGTAAGCGATTGAATAAGAGACGGTCCGCTGACTGGGTGCTAGAATGTGAGGATTGAATGACAAGATGAAGTAGGGTCATGTGAAGCAGTCCCTTAACTCCGCCTACTCTACTCAGGCTTCCAAGTGAAAGACGCCAGAGAGAAACTCGGCCAGAAAGACGCCCGCTTCAGAATCCGAGGAGGAGGAGGGGGAGGTGTGCAGGACGCCCGGCAGATGATTAACTCTCGTAAGCAGGTCCACCACCAGCTCGGCTCCCCCCCACAGACCGCTCACCCACACCCAGCTGCCGGTCAGCACCATCTGATGAACCACATGTCGCAGATGCACATCCAAAGTGGCCCCGGGTCGCTGGGGGGCGGTGGGGTGGGCCGGCAGTTCCCCCCAACCGGTCTCCAGTTGGGGGCGCTAGGCGTCCGAGGTGGGCCCATGCCCTCCAAGCCGCTGGATGCCCGTGACCGGCTGAGCCTGAAGAGGGGCATCGGAGCATCGCAGAGCCAGGTGGCCGCGGCGGCGCCCTTCAAGATTACCAAAACCATTCAGGTCAGAACCGGCTGCTGGGTACTTGTCTTGGACTGGCGTTAGTCATGGACATAATGTTGTATCATTTAAGATATATTTCATTAATCCTGTATGTGATTTTGGGGTGTCACAGCAGAACGTAGTGGATAGTAGTAAGAATTAATGACATTAAAAAAATAAAGAAATCAAATGTTTAAAGTGTGAAAAAGTTCAAATGCATACACTAAACGTCAAAAAATCGACGAAACATATCTATGTCTATGATGTCTTAATTCTATCGAAATATCTGCATGCATTAATGTGTCCCATGATTTACGTTTATCAAACCACACTGTATTGTAACGGGCCAACTCTGTTTACAGCAACGACCGGTGGGGATGTCCAGCGGGATCCGTCTGGGTGGGCAGGTATAGAAAACTCTTAGTCTCTTCCAGTAGGTTGTCAATTTTCATCTGTACACACAGACAATGCTGTTTGTGTTGCTATGGGGCTGCAGCACTGCGCCGTGGGGGATTCCATGGTGATGTGATCCATGTCTTTTGACCGTTGGTTGTGCATCAGTCTTTTACAGGCGAACACGATGGCATTCCCACCAAGCAAATGAAGATCACCACAAGTAACAACAACAGCAACATGCTACAGTCGCGGGTACGAGAGCATTCACATCTTCTAGACACTGTCCACCACTGCGTTTCATGGTCACAGTGTCACAGGATGAAATTTGGTCAGATGTTGACAGTGAAAACATTGCAGTTGAACACATATCATGTTTTACCTAGTTTCTGTTTTTTGTACACATGGTTGTATATTGTCCTGGGTGAAACGACAACAATATTTAAATCCACTGAATTCCATGGCTGTCTGTTATGTTAAACATTTTCACAATGCTTCTAGAATACTACTTTATGAATGTTTTGGTGCAGACTGTGTCGGCTTCCAGTGTTTCTTAAAGTGACAACAAGGCAGTACAAACGACACATAAAATGGGGATTCAGCCCAAACCCCTACAATCCTGAGTTTATTGGATGACTTTGAGATGTATATTAATATACTTTTTGACATTTTCCTGGCAAGATAACGGGTGGGTGTGTAGTGGATACATCCTTATGTGATATGTTATGGTCATTTAACGTATTTAGATCCTGATGTCCACTTTGAACTACAGGTCGGAACCTGAAATGGGTCGACTCGAGATCCTATGTGGGTCTTGTATTTCGGTTCCTGAGATGAAAAAGGTTAAAAGAACCCTGCTTTATTCTGTTCTCTTGCAGCCGGGGACCATGGGCTCCCCATTCTCCATGTCGGCCCCCATCACCAAGGTGGTGAAGAACGACGCCTATACGGCCCCTCGAGCCCCAGTCCCAGTGGCCCCGACCCGGCCCAGCCCAAGCCCCACGGCCTTCCGCTCCTCCAGTGCTGCCCTGAAGCCCGTCTCCAGAACACTGCAGCAGGCCCCCGTGGCCCTCAGTCCACCGCCCGCCGCACCGCCTCAGGTTAGCATCAGCATTAGCAAACGCTCTCAGTATAGCATAAGTATAGCAGGTTAACATAAATGTGCTCTCTCAGGTAAACATGGCTCTCAGCTTAGCCTAAACCTGCACTTTGTAGTTTTTCTACAGCAGCTTATTACTTCGTTTGAAAAATATCTGAACAAGAGCGTTCCCAAGAACAGAATTCACCCATCCTGAGTCATTCCGTCCAGGGAGTTTTTTTTCTCTGCTAGTGTTAAAAGTACATAGTGCAGGTTTAAACATGCGTTGCGCCCCAATGCCTAGGCTCTATTTCCCTCCTGCTCCATTTCTCTCCTGTTCTGATATGGTTGACACAAGCGATGTGTTCTTCTGTCCCCCGTGACCCTCTGCACACGTCCGCCATTAATCCGTAATGAATGTCCGGTTCTTCAAGTCTGTACTTTCTCAAGTGCATGATGGTGGCTCCACCTGGGACACCCATCAGTTTAATCAGACGGATTAGGGTACAACCTCCTGTACGTGTGCTCAAAGAGTCGTGTGTTTCACCCTGTGTTGTCCAGCCGGCCGTCAGTCCTTTAGAGGGAACCAAGATCACAGTCAACAACCTGCACCCCCGCGTCACAGAGGAGGACATAGTGGTGAGAAACCTGCAGATAAACACTCTCTACTGCATATATACTGTAGTCTTTTTAAATATGAACTCACCTTCCCTCTTCCAATACACTCCCTCTACTGCATATATTTTGTACTCTATACAAATATGACCACACCTTACCTCTGCTAATACACTCCCTCTACTGCATATATACTGTACTTTAAACAAATATGACCTAACCATCTCTCTGAAACCAGGTTATTATTGCTGCTGCTCCTCTTCAATTGGTTCAGATAATCCCCTGGCCAATCAGGAATAGGCATTTTTTTTGTTGTTGTGGTTTCTAGCTGCTCTTGACATTTCCCTCTCCCTATGTCTTTCTCCCTTCCTGTCTGTCTCTCTCCCTCTCTGTCTGTCTCTCTCCCTCTCTTGCTCAGGAGCTATTCTGCGTGTGTGGTGCCTTAAAGCGGGCACGACTGGTGAAGGTGGGCGTGGCCGAGGTGGTGTTTGTGCGTAAAGACGACGCCGTCAGCGCCTACAGGAAGTACAACA
>OOFG01059821.1:0-16154 GCA_900323295.1 Molva molva
ATTTTAGGAGTGCGTTTGTGCATTTGTGTGAGTGTTAGCGGAAGTGACTTTTTACCTGTGTGTGTCCTGCCATCCCTGATTTTGTTCATATACAGTAATCATGTGGTCATGTTCTATGAGCATGTTTGAGAGCATGGGCCAAGATCTGTGCAGATTCACATCCATGCGTATTATACATTATACATGACGTTACAGTACATTATAGTACGGTAGCCTTTGTTTCCCATTCATCGCTGATACTTGTAGGCAGAGTAGATACTCAATACATATCTCCTCTACCTCAAATTACTGTACAGAGAGAAGGCCTTTGTTCTGTGGCCGGGATGCCCTCTTTTCTCTCTCTCCACAGTCTTGCAGGGGACTTCAAACCTGTAATCTCATATGTGGACAGCCAGATGACACTGTGTCATCGCTGGAGATGAGGTATTCATACGCTCTTCATATGATTCCTCCTTTCCTACCCAGAGAAAAGACACATAGCACAGGAGTAATTCCTTCTCACCCCTGAGATGAAAGCGCACATCATTCATCACTAACCAACCACACAGCCCAGCTGTTCAGAACATTACATAAACACAGATATCAAGCAGCATACACCTGCTAAATAATAGTAAATACTGCTACAAACATTGATAAGGTTGTGTGAAGACGCATGCTTTACATTGTTTGCTGTATTACATATACAGATTATGCCGTAACAAAGAATTAAATGGCACATTTTCATTCTTTGTGACATGCATTGTAATATTTAATTTTAAATCTTGACCAGTTATGTGGGATTATGTTCAAACCCTTACACTCATTACACTCAAACCTCTTGACCTACGAGGTCAAGAGGTTTTGTGTTGAGAATGCCTTGTGTGAGTTTCATCACCAACCTACAGGCCCAGCTGCCCAGATAACTACAAAGAACAAACCCCTGATTAAAAGCTAGAATCACCTGTAGTGGGTGTGGAGGGACACTGGACTGATTTTGTTGATTGTGTTGGTTTGTCCCGATGCGGCCTGGCTACCAAACGTTAACTGTGAGAGCTGTTACCAAATATCAGGCCTTTATACTGTTTCTAAAGACTCAACTATCTTTCATCTATGGCATTTGTCTATTGGTCATTGTCCGGAAAATACTCCTTTGTTTGTTAAGCGTGGATTAACCTAAATCTGATGAAAAGGTCAAATCTTGCGGACCAAGTTGTTGTGGCATCGATTTTATTTTAAGAATGTAAACTCTTGGATCTTGCATAAAAGTAGCTGGAAAACCAATTACCCAGCTATCTAGATACGCCTACTATAAACTGAGGAGACTGTCTGCTTTGGTCAAAAAGGTCAAGTGCCTTTGAGAAATCAATAATAATACATTATTTATATTCAATAACACCAATATACATCACAACATATAAAAAGAGACAAATCAATAAAGAGAGCTGTGCAATATTTCCCGCATGTGTGGTGCCTCAATATTTAAAAGAATCTAAAGATTCTCTTACCACGAATGTTCAATTATGATTTGTTTTTCCTTTTTTAAGTGTTCCACAATGTCAACTTCCACAATGTGTCAAACTACCCTGTTTCTCCCTTGTTTTGTAAGGGATCTGATCTTACTCATGTGGATAGCTATTGGCTAATCTCAAAACTATGTGTTTTATTAAAGTCAGCGACTGACCAAGTCAAGGAATTTCTGAGCTCCAACTGTATTTGATCAGAATATGAATCCATTATCAACTCTGCATTCTAGAGAGAATAAAAAAAAAACTTTAATGCTGATAGCCAATGCGGCATACACATAAACTTTGTTTATGTGTGGACAGCGTTGGATTGCAGGACAGGAAAGCAGGATTGTTGGATAGCAGTGATTCATGTGAATTACATATGAATCACTGTAATTTAAGATTACTTAAATTGTGCCCACATACCTACATATTTAACCCCTTACAACACTTCCCTATCCTGTCTTCTACACACGCACGCACACACACACACACACACACACACACACACTCACACACACACACATCATAGATAAACAAGGTTCTGAGACAAGCCTGTTCATGGTCAATGTAAGCGTTTTGCAGCAGCCTGTGTTGACAGGGCTGTGAAATATGGCGCTTTATGGCAGTGAAAATTCATCTCGTCAGCCTGCAAAGCTATAAATTACTTCCTATTAGGGAGGACTTTGGAGTGGGGAACAAACTATATGGAGCTTTGTTGTATGAGTTGAGAATGAGAAAAACGTTATCAGCTCCTCCACTCTACAGCAGTTTTTTTATGCTCTTGTTGGTAGTGGGCAAGCACATTTATGTGGCTGAGGTATTGGAAAACAGTTTTAGGTATAATCAGTTACTTCATTCAAAGTGGCTATCTCCAAATTGTTAATGTAAATCAATATATGTTAAGTCACTATCTATCGCCGAATGAGGTGACACAATGGTGGTTGAGCCTATGAGCCCTTGATGAAAGCCTTTGCATTTGCTGTATTATGAATACTACGGTGGCGACACTGGGATCTAGGGGAACAATTACCGCTTATCGCCAAGGGTGACGCAAAGAGAACGTAATGGAATTCTTCGAGATTGCCGCTTTAAATACTGTTAATTATATTTCAATGATTTTTGTTGTTTAGTTCATAAAGTATCATAAATAAATATGATAACATTTTTGATAATATTTGTATGAAAATATAAATATTGTTGCCCTGGCCATTGACCTTTCCTTTAAATAAATTTTATTTTTATTTGTATTTTACTTGATACTTTTTCACATATTTTATTGATCACATATTTTAAATTAATTTCCTTTCATCACATGGTCACTATGTCAAACAACTCATCCAAGTCATTGAATCACTCAGTGAAAGCAGTTTCACAAATGTGCACATTACTGCTATAAAAAATGCATCCAAAGGAATGCACCAGACCTTCCTTGTGTGCACCCTGGCATGCACGGGGTTACCCTATCATCACGGGGGCATGCTGTTGGGGGACAGTGCGTGGTCCACTTCAGTGATAAATCGTTTCTCCCACACACACAGTATCCAGCCCTAATGAGGCCTGCAGTGGTCACTCAACAGAGAGAGAAAAAAAGAATGCCAAATTATTAAGTCAGTCCATTGATTCATACACATGCTTACTCCAAATACAGGGATAGGCAACAGTCTTTTGTCAATAATGAATGAATGGCCGAACGTGTCTTCTAGAAGCAGCCGTTGCCATGGCCACTGAAAAGCAGTTGCTTATACCGCTGTAAGTCACATTAGCATGGCTGTGAAGTGGAGCAGATGAAAGGGAGCCAGACCTAGCTCAGGCCCCACGTCCGACTCTTGAGAGGCTCACACAGATAGAGACTAGACCCACGATGCTCTGGACGGTTACCATGGAGACAACATCTTCTATTACCAGTAACAACCAGTTGCTGTTTACTCTCATCATCTGTGTGTTCTGCTGCTGTGTGTGTGCGCCTTTTCAGCGAGATAGATGAAACCCAAAGTTATGAATAATTCAAATCGTCTTCACATCGTCAAAATAATATGTTAAAATACAGATAAATAATGTTGTATTTATTTATTGCTATTTGAGACAGAAAAACATATTGATTCAATTGAATTCAATTTGACATACGATGATGTATACTGCTTTTGTACAATATAGTAGTAATAGTATTACACTGCATATACTATAAGTATATACATTTTTTCGTTTGCAGCCCTTTATTACTGCACACAGAAACTTCAAAATGCCTCAATATTTCAAAGCCCAAAGTTTCCCTGCCTGTTTCTTCCCTTCCTTTTTATTTTTTTTATCAGCTATTCCCTTTGCTCCATCGTTCTCCGGAGAGACGGCTCGGCAGCAGAATATCAATGTGTTTTATTTGTGGGTTTCCTGGTCCTTCCATCTCCATGTCATTTTGGATCAACCAATGGCCTCCCACCCCCTACAACCTTCCTAGCGTAGCTAAAGGTAGCTGCTAAAGTGTTGGCCTAATGGTGGTGGAGCTTTCCGCAGAGCATCCGACACAGTCATTTCCCAGCAATCTTTTAATCACATATTATTATTTTGTTAAAATAATTATAATTCAATAACATTTATTGTTGGGTTTTTAAGGGTTTAGTTGGAGGTCACAGCCTCATAACATTATCCGTACCGAACCATAGCGGAATCCTTTTGGAGCCACTTCAACACCGGCTTTACATGCTGTGCCAGCTCTTGGCTCAGGTCATGGCGTGGACTAGCCATCTGACTCAGAATTGTTATGTTGGTATGCATGGCATATAACTGGCTGTGGCTCTATCGTGGAGCCAGAAGTTCAAGGACGACCAGAACATATACCTGTAAATATGTTACATCCTATTCTCCCAGGCTAATTAGCTAGCTAAAGAGAATAGCTGAGTTGTAGTGTACATTTTAAGCAAAAGGATGCTAATGTTGGCTCTGAATCATGGAGTGATTTTCATTTATCTCTGTGAATTCATACACTACATCCCATTTTCCCAGGCCAGCTTAGGAGAATAGCTCAGGACTATAAGAACATTTTAAGCTAAATTATGCTAATGTTATCTTAGAACTGGAGTGGCATTTAAATTTATCTCTGTGTGAATTCACGCGTAGCAGGGCATGTGTGTAAAGTGCTTGCTAACACACTATGCCCTTAATCCTCTGCAAGTGGACCACTGTTGTTCTGTCTGCTGTTTGTGATGCTAATGCTCCCAGCAGGGATTCTCAGGAACCCAACGTCAGGTAGTGAAATATGATCTCTCATGCTAGCGCTTTCTAAAATATATCAAATTCAGTTTCAATGAAGTCAAACTGTACATCAATTATTTATAATTGATGGGTTATACATTAGTTTGGGTTGCAGTTTTTGACTTTTGCCTTTGTGGGCATGCCAAACCTTGGCAGATGAGGTATTTTCTGTTAACTGAGGAGAATTCTTCCCACTAATAATGACTAATATGTAAAGTATACTACCTGATCCCTGTTTGCTTCAGTTAACAGTGTGTCATACTAAATGTGAACTCATAGATTAAAACGAACGAGGAACATTGTAATTTCACACGCAATCATTTACACACACCTTTTACGCATGGCATCGTCATATACGTTGACTTGTTAGACTGGATTTATTTTACAAACAAATTGTATAAATTGCCACCCCTGCCTGCTTTGATAGGGGCAATATGTGTCACAATTCAGGCCTCCATCAAAGGACTGCCTGCCTTCCCCCTACCTACTAAATCTTTCAGCCCAGCCCCCTACTGGGATAAAGAGCATTTGCTAATCACCTGTTTCACAACACATCAGTTGCCTGCAGAAGGCACCTCTCCTTATTGCTCTATTACCCATTTCTCACCTGCCACTCACCAGATTCCTTGCAATTGACAACCATTGATGGTGCGTAGTACAAGGTAATGATGCATTTGCATGCGTCCCTTCAGGTGAATTCTCCCGAGAAGCCTCCACTACTGCACAGGAAGTCCCTCCTTGATCTCGGTCGTTACCTGGGGAGACAAAGGCTCCTTTCATTCTTTTCTTATTCAAGAAGGAAGACTGCTGTGCCCCAGAGATACTGCAGCAGGTCCATTTCCTGTATCCACACAATGACAACCATTCCTAGTGAGAGATTTTAGACAAAAAGCATGAGAGCTTCTAGAATATGTGTGCACTAGATTTATGCACAAGATGTTTGATCGGTAGATTTGAGACTGATAACAAATCAGACTCAAATTGAAGCATTGTTCTGAAATATTTGTGGTCAACACCTTTCACACATTTGCAAGCATACAATCTTTTTACATTTTTATTTATTATGATGATAAATCATTACTTCAACAGTATTCTTTTTGCTATGCACTCACGCATCTTCAGGTGATTCAAATGACGACCTAACCGATGACTGAACTTAACGGCATGTTCTCAATTCTCTTGTCTAAACAACCGTGACCGCTTGTCTCTGACCTTGTCCAGTAAGTATGGGCACGGCTAGCCCGGGCTGTGGTGCAAACTGTGCAGACATCATCCAAGAATGCTACCCAATAGATCATATACGGGGCTCATGCAAATGGCAGTGATCCCCTCCTACGAGAACCAGGCACTACTGCTTATCCCCTGGCTCTGGCCGGCACTGTGCTGTGGCTCATCCATCATGTAGTGACTTAACCCTGGGCCCAGGGCTCTCTGGCAGAGTCCCTTTAGACAGTGGATTGCCATATATTTAATGAAGGGTTTATTAAACACTCTTAGCGCTGTCACGCAAAACCATCCTGATGAATCAGCATTGCCCCGGGGGGAGAACCAAAAGCTGTGAAACCACCCTTGGAAGGCCATATTGTTTGGGGTTGATGAGCAACATTCCATCTAGGGAGTATTCAATAATCTCAAAAGTCCTGCTTTACGTTATGTACAATAACGAGAGGTACCCCGAGGACGACAAGAGAGTGTTCTGTCAAAAAAGTGTTAGACTCTAAGGAAGTGTACAGTATTTAGAGGGTATCTTAGTTGAATTCAGGCTTTATGTTCAATGCCTGGAGTATTGTGATTGAGTGTAATTTCCATTGGGACCAATATAGCCTCACAAATCAGACTTTAGATTAAAATCTAAAGGCAGACGAGCTAAAATCTGGGTGAATGGGGCGTTTTGTTTTCTTTCCCCTCAAAATGATTTAGACCAATCATGTTGCCGGGGGCAGGGATCTGCAGACTTACGTTACATGATATGGGTCATTAATCTCGGATCCAGAAGAGGACTGATAACTAAAAAGATAGCATTGTTTTCCCATTGTAGCCTCCTTGGCTAACAGTGAACACAAACTCGGCCAGCACTGGTCAACTAAACTTTTCCCATAGCCATTGGGAAGACAAGCTAAAACCTCCTGTCCAGAGATCAACGTCCTAAGAACAAGTGTCCGCAAAGGTTTAAAATCAAACCTGTGTAGTAGACTGGCCACTGTAGAACATACATTTGTTATAATCGTCTTCTGAAACCTCCATCTTGCACTCGCTAATTTATCGCTAGTTTATCTTCAGAAGAATATATCCGTAACCAAACAGAAAACATTGCTTAACTCCGCCTCTCACACTCATTTACGGCCCAGGCGCTGTTGAGTCTCCCCCGCAGAAGTTTGGCTGTAGCATTGTCGAAAGTTTGGATCCGAGATTAGGACCAATATATCACTGCACAGTACTTGGTGGTCATTCAAAGTATCGATGTACCAAAGTGCGACGTTGAACACTCATTTATATGGACCATGACTAATACGCTCCTGGTAACTCACAGGGAAAAATGTTGGCACTATAATCCTCACTTAACTCGACTGTATATCATCCCAGCAGTGGGCATTTCTCCATGGCACTCAACACTTGTAGTCATTACGCACGTGAAACCTCATAACTGTGTCACTTGGGGAACCCTGGGTGAAAACATCTGCGGCAGGGGTGGAAACGCACGGCACGCATGGCCTCAGTCGACATCTCGGCTTGATGTCTTTCCCAACTGTCCGCTCTCGTCTGTGACTCCACGCTGAATTCTCACTTTGTTGAGCGGTACAATGAAATGCTCCAAAAGAAAAAATGTTTCTTCCCATGATTTCCTCGCATTGACAGGATTACTGGCCTTTTGCCTCGTCCTTAAGTTTATTTTAGACTGGGAGGGGAGTTGTTCGGCCTAATAGGGACCTACTAAAAGTTCTGCTCAGAGCTCTGCCCATGACTTCATCCAACATGAGGTGGTTTCCATATTGCAAAACAACAGAAACCAAATAATACTGAACTGCTATTTGAACATCTGCTATTTGAACGTTGAATAGCAGATACAATATTACATTCCAACTTAATATATTTACAGAACTTGTGTAGAAGATAAGAATATACTATAAAAAAACGAACAAGAAACCATAAGCCATTCCACGAATGCTAACTTGGTTAACACAGAAGATTCAATCTGAGCTGCAAGCAGAGGTTTCTGTGGAGGTTGGCGCTGTGTAGTCTATGCATGGGAGAGAGGCAGAGGAGCCCAGACATGCTGGGCCCCCAGGCCCTCCAGCACTATGGCAGACAACACACACGTACCTGGAATAAAAGGGCCAAGGCTCGTTCCCCAAGGCGTGAGACACACTGTTACTTAAGCCTCCTCTTACCCTCACACACACACACACACACACACACACACACACACACACACACACACACATAGCACTGTCACCCAAACAGGCTGCCTCAGGCAACACAGTGCTCATTGCGTTTAAGCTGCTCTTAACACGCAGCTACTTTACAAGGACATCAAAGAGTGTATTGTGTATAGAGAGGGTAAAGGGATGCTTTCGTAATAACCGCTGGTTTCAGGATGCGACTTTGTAACCATGCCCTATGTAACAGGAACTGGGTTTCCATCACTGCTGGGCGGTGTGTGTTTGAGGGGTGTGTGTGTGGGCGGTATGCATGTGTGTGTATGTGGGTCACACCCATCCACACTGGCACCGTTACCGTGGGTGACCTCTGTGCCTGAGTAGAGGAGAGAGGGGGGCGTTCGTTTGTTCAGTGGGAAGCAGAAACACCCTGTGTCATGCTTCCTTCCACACTCTCCCTTAGTGACGTGGTCGCTCTCAAACATGCTCGCTCAAGTCCCTTTGTAATGTAACCTCATTTGACTCATAATGCCCTGAGCCAGATGTGTAATCCCTGATCATTCTTAATAGACTCTGAAAAACCTGATAAAGTCTAACTTGACAGTCCCAAATGTCACCATTTCATGTACTCTGTGTATGATGGTGATGGACTGCTGAGTGGAAACCAATGCTAGTGGTTCCTCAGAGGTGTTAACATTGCTTTATTCGTTGTTCAGATGAAAATAGGTTTGAGGGCCAACAACCTAATAGAATAAAATAAAGTAATGATCTAATCCGTAGTGTTGGCTAAAATAAGCTCAATAAATGCCATATGACATTACTTGTTACATAACTATTATCCCAACGATGGTGTCATGCAGTACATCACTGCGATGGTATGTTTTTTCAGGACGTGAGCCACTAGCTATGAGTCAAAGACAATAGAACTGTCTAAATTAATCAATGTTGAGATTCTGGCGGTTTCTCTGGAAGGTTTGATTTCTTGGGTGGGATGGGCGACGGTCAGAGCCGTGATGGGAGCGGAAGGGAGCAACCACTTCCTGCAGCACCAATAACTGATAGCGACAAACACAGACAGTTTTTAGGTACTAGTTCCCATAAGAGCATTCTACATGACCTTACTGCCATGGCAACTGAAAACGTCCAACCGCTAACCAGATGGAAATGTATGCATGTGATGTTTCCATTTACATTTGGTGCTGTATTGGAATTTACTTGCAAGCTAAGAACTTGCAACTGTTAACGTACATTTTCCGACTCAATGTCTGTTATTATTTAGAATCATTGGCAGTTCAGTATCAATATATATTTAAAATCCCTCCACAAAAATATCAAATCCAGCAATGTTAATACAACTTGTTGATTCCCGTGGAATTAATGTGTTGCCACTTTTATAGGACGATGCACAATCCAGTATCTCTTCTCAACGTTAATCATTAAAAGTTAGTTGTCAGACGTTACTTATTAGTCTTTGTTAAGGATGTCTGCTGTCACATTTTTACACGCAATCAAAATTGGTTGAGCTGGTTCAGTGACTTCATGGCAGTAAGTGCTTTCAAGAACACTTGTTTCGACACAAGCGCTGTCTGTCTTACTCAATCGGTCGTGGTAGTGCGCCTCAAAAGCAGCACAGTTAACACTACTCCTTAACTACATTAAGCATTAAGTTCATGACGCCACTGCTGACCAATCGGAAGACGGCACAGGAAGACCTGGTGACTAACGGCTGCTCTGCCAACCTAACAGCGTTTCCATGACGTCCCCAGGAAGGATGAAAAGACAAAAACCAAACACTGATGTTTGGTCATCAGAGTTCCCCGATCTGTACTTCCTGTATGATCCGTACTGCCATGCATACTGCTTTATAACAGTACCATGATCATGTCAGTGTGTTATGTGTCTGTTTGGCCCTGCTTTTCCATGTTGAAAGAGCAGAGCAGGCACATGCTTCCCAATAAATCAATAGTAAAACCATACCTATCTAATAATATACGAATATTTCAAACCCTGATCTCTCCCTGTAGGCATCCTTGAGATGCCTCACATCAAAAGGCTCATTAATAACATGTCTCACGGTAAGTCACTGTGGATGAAAGATTCTTCCAACTGAGTGATCGTAAAAAGATGAAACTCGTAAAAAACTCGGCATTGGTGGTGTAAATAAAACTTATTTTTCAGCAATGTCACTGGAGGACTGTGAGTATATAGTGGGAGCAGATGGTGTGGAGGGTCAAAATAGTGTCGCTGATGACAGGCTACCTGTGTCACGTGACCTCGCTGTCACAACCACCTGTTCTCTGGAGTTGTCAACCATCGCAATGACAGCAGATGTGTGTGTTTGGGTGTATATAAAAGCATGAACGCACGCACGCACTCACGTGCACAAACCCAACAATGATATAAAAACAAACACACGTCTACACACACTAACACACTCACACAGTGAGAAGGTCGCCTGGTTAAGTCAACCTGTATTTCTTTCTGAGACCTTCAAGTCGAAAGTACCAATGTATCATGAAAAATAGCCCTCGTTGTTCCACTTGCATGTTTGAGCACTGCAGTTGCTAAGCGGTTGCTCTCTCTCTCTCTCTCTCTCTCTCTCTCTCTCTCTCTCTCTCCCCCTCCCCTTCCTTCCTCTCTCTAGGGTCCGGCTCCGCTAACGCCATCGCAGTCCACACGGTACCTCCCATAAAGTCTGGCAAGAAGAAGAAGAATGACGCATACTCCGCATGAATCACACGTGGACCGCCAAGAGGACAAAGTGGGACTTATTTCACCTCATCAAACCCGGCCCCCTCCTCTGAATGAAATCACCCTTCAAACCCTTCTTATTTTTTGGGGGGCTGGTTGATGGATTATTTATTCTTTCAAATTTAGGCACTCAGCTCTGTGGCGGCGGCCAAGCGAGGGCCGTGGAGGTCCCGGCGCTGCGAACAGAGGGGCATTGATGAGTACAAAGTGGACTCTCGGTGCCCGTGTCTAGGCTTGTGATTTTTTTCAATTACTGAATGTTTGGCCAACACGTAATTTCAACATTGATGCAAGGCAGCGGTGGGTGGAAATGAACTCACCTGTTCCGCAATGGACGCACACACTCGCACGCACACACACACACACATGCACACACGTACACACTCTGCCCTTAACACACACGCCCATGCACACACAATCTGCATCACACACACACCCTTGTACCTAAGCACGCACACACACACACCCTTGTACCTAAGCACGCACACACACACACACACACACACAGACACACACACAAACACACATCCTACACACACATTTCTCTGCGAGACATAATAAGTATGTTTATCCAGCTTAGTAAAGAGCAGAGCCCGGCCTCCTTTTCCTTCCCTGCTGGATGTGTGAAAGGTGGAAGGAAACCAAGATCGTTTCCTCTCTGTGGCCCCAGACTCTTGGTTCTCTTGGGGAGCCAGGGGCCAGACTGGCAGAGCAGTAAAGTAGCGAGTGCAGAGTCTGGGAAACACACAGGGGTCCCGACCTGCTGCCAAACACAACACAGGAGACGCTGGCTCTCAAAGGCACCCACAACTCAGGTAAGTCACTGACTCACTCACTCACTCACTCATGTTCGTGTGTACACGCTGATGCACGCACACACACAGACACACACATACACACACTCACTCACTCACTCACTCATGTTCACATATATGCACTGATGCATGCACACACACACACACACTGTCATTCACCCACTTACTCACTTGCTCGCTCACTCCTTACTGTTCACCATTTAAACACTGAAGCACACACACACACACACTCACTCACTCACTCACTCATTTATATTGTAATAACCGTGTGGTAATCACATCAGCTTGACAAGATGTTTTAGCTCTTTCAATGCAGAATGGATGCATTGTTGTGTTCAACACTTACCAAGGGAATGCATTGACAATAACACATCCCTGCATGCCTTTTTTGTGTGTCTTGCATGTCATGCATGCAAAGTGTGCATTACAATGAAAGCCGAACACTGTCATCAGATCGGACCGCTGTTATCAAGCCCTTTCAAGTCCTTAGCTCCAACTCAAGTTGAACCCTTCATATTGCAGCCTAAGTATGCTCTATTGAACAAAACATTCAACACTGGTAGCCCACTGAGAGAGAGACTATATAGAAATAGCATGGAGCACCTGGTATCAGCTCATACCCTGCTGACAGAACCTTCCAGAAGGTACTGTCCGCACGCCTCAGACTGAATGCAGCTCAATGCGTGCAGCCCCACAACAACGTCACACATCACTTAGGGGATGTCAACAGTAGCATTTCAATCAGCTACGAGCGAGATTGTATCTCAAGTACTGTATCATAAGCGAGGAACCGGTTTGAAAGAAAGTATTTTTGGCTCTAATGCACATGTCTCCCCCTAGGATTTCAATCAAACCAAAAATAAAAACATGTACTGACAGAACGCACCTTTTATTTATTTACTTTGAAGGAATCATCTGGGTACGGAATATCGTCCTGGTTAGGAATATCGTCCCGTTTAGGAATGTGATGGGATTCAGAGGGGACACAGCCCTTCTGCTCCCCTCCACACAGAAACTCTTCTCTCTATTTCTCTCTCTAACTCTCTCTTTCTGTCTTCTTCTCCCTCTCCCTCTCACTCTCTCTCTCTCTCTCTTACTCTATATATCTCTCCATTTCTTGCGCTCTCTCTTTCTCCATCTCTCTTTCTCTGTTGGTCTCTCTCTCAGCATCACTCTCCCTCTCGTTCTCTCTCTATCTCAATATCTCTGCCACTCTCATCTCTCTCTCTCTCTCTCTCTCTTTCTCTCTTCTGCTCCATTGTTCTCTCCATTTATTGTTCTCTCTTTATCTATCTCTCTCTTTCTCTCATGTTCTCTCTCTCTCTCTCTGGCTGTCACTCTCCATCTCTCACTCCATCTTGCTCTCAGCATCACTCCCTCCTTCTCTTTCTCTCCATCTCTCTCAATATCTCTCTCTGTCACTCTCATCACTCTCTCCATCTCTCTCCCTCGCTGTTCAGCTCTCTCCATCTCTCTCGCTCTCTCTGTCTGTTACTCTCCATCATTCTCCCTCCATCTCAATCTCCCTCTCTCTCCCTCCATCTCTCTCTCCATCTCTGTCTCTCTCTTCATCTCTGTCTCTGTCTCTCTCTCTTCCTCTCTCTCAGCTGAATAGATAACTCGCCCCTAAAGAAGAAGCAGACGTCTTGCCCTCAACAGAGTGATGCCTTCCTATTCCACTCCTGCCAAGTCCTTTTTAAAGAGAGAGAGAGAGCAAGAGACACCAATAGAGAGTGTGAGAGAGAGACAGAGAGAGAGAGAGAGAGAGAGAGAAAGAGAGAGACACACACAGAGAGACAGAGAGAGAGACAGAGAGAGAGAGAGAGAGAGAGAGAGTCGGGGTCGAAACCTCCATCAGGGCTTCGTATGGAGGACAACTTTGGAGAGACAGCTCCTTTTGACATGATGGATTCAGAAAATGAACAGACCCTCTCTCTCTCTTTCTCACTACCTCTCTCTCTCTCTCTCTCTCTCCTGCTCTCTCTCACTCTTTGTGTCTCCAGCTGTAAACGTCTCAGACAGGCTTTCTAGTGGAAGCCAGACTCAGGTAATTTCAAGGGCAGCAGATTGAATGAGGAGCAGATAATTCAAGTGAGAGGATACTGTTGAATGGAATGTGATTTAAAAAGGGAGGGAGTTTAATTTCCTCAGCTTCAGAAAGTCTTTGTATATAGGTAGATACTGAGGGACTTTGGAAGTGGTCAATCAGTGTTTGAATGGAGTGGCAAATTAACTGTTTTAACAGGACTTTTTCTTAATGGTGTAAAGTGAATGACATTTTCCAAGCTTATTCAAATCTCTCAAAAATTTTGATAAGCTGAAAAAACATTCAGTAATAATGTCAGTCATGTCTGTTCACTGCACTGGACCTAATCGACTGAAATATAACTAGAATAAACGAGAAAGAAGTTGCAGAATGTGTTTCTTCTCTCCATACTTTAACAACTTAATTTATCTTAATTTGCCAATCATTCATTTCCTGTTGATTGTCTGAAAAAATAATGTCAAACATATACAATTTATGAAGAAATACTCAGAGGCGAACTGAAAATTGTTTGGTGGCTAACTTTATATTTGTCACCGAAGCTAATGTATACTAACTAATTGGTTTAAAACCGAACTAAAAATAACAATTATTTTGTATGATGATGATGATAAAGATAATGCCAATAAAATACATGAATGATGATGATTATTAACAAAAATATGAATATGAAAGATATATAATTATGGTGAATGTGGATTATTTTCCCCCCCACCAGTCAGTCCATTACATAGCATTAACGAGCTGATTTGAATTGAATTCGCTCTTCTGAGTTTAGAGGGATTCATAGCCCGGGAACATCTATACTGACACATTTCACAGAATACCTTGTAGTGTTCTGGCCCGAGAGCTCTTCTCTTATAGGCGGGATGAATGGGCGGTGTCCACCGTGTCCTACCGCCCGCCCCGTGGGTGTGTTTAAGGGAATGTCCGCATCCACCTGCTAGGGTGCTGCTCTCCCACAGTCTCGAGCGCTGAACTTTCAGGAGTGCCTCGCTGCGTGCCGTTGGACCACTTTTCCCCACAATAAGGAATATTTGTTGTATCTCCCTTCTGGAAGCGCAGTTTCGTTGACCATGACATTGTTTTTTCCCTAAGCTCTTGCTCAGAATTGAACAAGAAAATTGTAATCTTTTTGGAGTGTTTTCTTTTTCATGTATTGTTGACTGTTCTCTGAGAGCCATACGCACGTTGCGCTCAGGTGAAAAGGCTGTCGCTTCTGACTGTCCACAAACAGCATCGGGATTTAATGTTTTAAATCGGGAGACGAAAGTAGACGGTCTATTGGAATTTGGTTATTCAATGACTTACAATATTGGATTTTAAGTTATTTTCGGAGAACTGTAGTAACAACCAGGTTAGTAGAATAACTTTTCTTTTTACATTGTGTTGATGCTCCTCTCATCATTTTCAATGTACCGGGGTTTATATCCATGCAATTATTCATTAGCTCTTCTTATATACAATAATTTGTTCATTTAGTTTGAGTTATAGTGACGAATGTGTCATCTTAAATGATCAATGAGAAATGCTACAACCATTAGGCCTACATATAGGTTGAATCAATTATTATTTCAGGAATAGGCTATATCGTATAATTCTTTAGTAATTATAAAATACAAAAATTATATGTACACATTTGTATTTGTTACCACGTCCCTTCCACACAATCTCCAAACCACAGTGTACTTAGGACTATATTATATCCTGCATGTCGATTGAACTCTCCATTTCAGACAAACACACAGCAGAAGCATGTGCCACATGGGAATGCTGACGCAGACATAAAGCCTTTATATATTATATTATTATATTTATAATACTCAATAACAGTTATTTGCTAAGCCTTTGTTGTTGATAAAGGCGCACGCGTGCGCCTGTGTTGCGCGTTCGTTGTGTCATTAGCAGGTCACGCTGTAGTCTATATTTACCAAGTGGACTTTAGGATATAGTTGATCAGAATAATAGACTACATTTAGTCTTTACTGAACTGAACTTGGAAAAAAAAATTCCATACATTTTAGAGTTGAACCATTATAACTTATATAGAAGATGGAGGGAACTCCGAAAATGCGTGTTTTTTTTCAAACTATGTTATACTTTCCTTTCTTAAATCTTGTTACTGATATAGCAGGACACGAGTGCAGCAAAAGTTTTTTTGTCAACCTTAAGGTGCACCTTGTATCTCCGTATTATATTTATCTAACGATTTTACGACTTTCAAGACCCTAAAGCGCGCGCTCTCTCTTCTCCTCTCAGCTCCCCTTCACGCCGTGTCATGTGTATGCAGGCACTTGTTTGATTTAATTTGCTTGTGCGAAGGAGTTTGCCTCTGTCTCCGAATAAACAGCTGGACGGTCAACACATTGTCGGTAAACAGCTGAAGTTTAAACAGCTGGTTATGCTCATTATTTCGCTGCGACCAGACCGTCTT
>OOFG01059825.1:0-26798 GCA_900323295.1 Molva molva
CAAACAAATATCATAGAAAAAAGAGCCGAAATATATTAATCCCTACAGTCTGTACAATATTAAATCAAGTCATATTTCAAAATAGTGTCATCTGCTCAACATGTATAGTTTACAAACAAAGGAAAACAGGCATTTTTTTATAGTACAAATAATCCTGACACTCCCGGAATGAAGTCCAAAAACATCAAGCAAGTTAGGGCTTTGGGCTCATAACAGCTTCGCAAATGGTTCCAAGAATGTCTTTTCCACCTCATATTTTGGAGTTTCCTCTGAATCCTATGAAAAAGGCGTTAGGGTTAATATTAAAGAATCCATTCGTTATTCTGTGTTATTGTATGTTGTGTTTCCCCATCTGGAACCACATTAAAAGAACATTCTCCATTGAAAGTCCGCTGACACATTTATTGAAAGATTTTCAGTCCGCTGTGTATCTCTTGGGGCTCAGGCCTACGAGAGATGCCTAACTATACAACATGACCCTCTGAAATAAGGCAACATTATATTAAATGGTGTCTGTCATACTGGCTTGGTATTGATGATTGTTTTTCATTGATCTTTCATACATATTTGTCATACGGTCCGTGAAACCCAATTTACTCATTTATTTTTTTCTGTTTCCCTCTCTGCTCTTTTTTCAAACATCCGAAAAACACAATCTTGTCAAGTCATTTCAGTGAGATATCAGCGTTCTTAATCAAATCACTTTATCAAGGTGCATCGCATTTACTGCCCAGGGTCCTCTCAAACATAACTTATACTATAACTTAACTCGTACATTTTTACTTTTTTTTTGGTTAATGTAGTTTATTTTCGTGAATTATTATTTTGTTGTTGATGTATTTGATCTTGAATATACGCCTGCCCGTCTCCTCATCACATGATGCAGTAGGCCTCATCACATGATGCGGTAGGCCTCATCACATGATGCAGTAGGCCTCATCCTGAGGCAGGTTTTGTTTAGTCCTCCAGTAGGTGGGCAGGTGGGCTCTCAGCACCTTCCTCAGGTCCTCGTTGAGCAGGATGCAGAAGATGGGGTTGACGCCGGCCTGGGCGAAGCTCATCCACACCGTGATGGAGAGGTACCTGTGTGGGATGGCCCAAGACGTGACAAACACTCTCCAAAAGCAGGCCACGATGTAGGGAGCCCAGAGCACCAGGAACAGCAAGGTGATGGTGTAGAACATCCTGCCCAGCCTTCTCTCTGACCTCACTTCCTCCATCCCCAGCAGGCGTCGGTGTTGATTGTGTAAATTCTGCCTGATACCCAGCAGGGTGGGTGGCATGGGACCTCTGCCGAACCCTGCGATCCAGTTAGCTGCAGCCTGACCAGTGGCTCCAGGACCATGGAAGGTCCAGTTCTGGCTGATGGCTGGCACCAGCTGAACGGGTTTCATCTTGCGGTGCCTGTACTCGAAGAGCAGCAGCTTGGCGTAGAAGCCGTGGGTGGCCAGGACCACCACGGCCAGCATGAGCATGAAGCCCAGGGTGTCGTTGGTCTTCAGGTAACGGTGCTCAAAGATGCACTGGTCCTCATCCTGGATGAACTTGTACGTCCCCACGTCGAAAACAGGCGGGAATGCCATGGCGATGGCCAGTGTCCAAACCATGCAAATGATGGCAGCACAGGTCCAGATGGTCATGCGCTTGGCATAGAATCGGTGGTGGGCAATAGCCAGGTAGCGAGTAACAGCTACACAGAACAGCATGAAGGCAGCGTGAAAGCAAAACAACACGGCCATGAACGCCACCACTTTACAACTCAAGGCACTGTAGGTCCACGCGGAGCTGTTGTGGACCGACACCAGGACAAAAGGGAAGCAGGCGGCAGAACGGACTGCATCGGCCAGGCACAGGTCCAAGAGGAAGAAGTAGGGGGCCTTGTGGAGCGCCCTATCTCGCAGGACCAGCAGGGACACCAGGAGGTTTCCCGCCAGGCTGACGCAGATGATCAAACCCAAGAAGATCAGCTTAAAGTAAGCGGAAACATCCGAGGCCGAGATTCCTCCGCCGCTGCTGCCGCCGCCGCTGGTGCTGCTGCCACCTTTAGCCAGTCCACTCTGTGAGGCCAGCACCGCTAGGAGACTACCAGGGCCATCTATGGCAAAACTCTGGTTAGCCATTGTACCCGGTACACCACCGGAGCTGCAGTAGTGAGGAAGAGCCCCTATTAAACACCACCACTCCTCTTACAGCTGCTGGCTCTCCCAAAGCTCTCTCTCTCTCTCTTCTCGCAAGGTGGGGCTGAGAGGAACTACTCTATGCACAGACTCATGGTTCCTCTATGGCCAGGACCTTACCACCTGTGAATGTGGGGACAGAGAAAATAGAAGATTACAAAGGTTTCCCACCTGAAGCGTAGAAAAAGTGGTCGGACATGTTGGCTATGGCTCTAACAGAATTAGGGGAGAAAAGGCTGCAGAGAACATTGTGTAGGCTATAGGAAACATAGAGAAGCGCTTTGCCTCCCTGTTCCCTCTATGACTCGGATCAGATCAGCAGCTCTACAGCATGCCAACTCCTTGGCTCTCACAGTAATTACCTTGCCCGTTGCTAAGATACACCAGCTCACATACTTTGTGCAAGTGTGGGTGTTTGAGTGAATGCATGGGGGTGTACAGGGGGCTGGAACAGACAGAGCACAGCCGACACAAGGCCTCATGTCCAGGAGACACTCGTGTTGGAAATGAGAAGAACAACAACGGGGTGAACCGTTGTCTAATAGTCCGTTTGAATCTAAGCAGAACTGTTGATTATCTATAGAAATAGATGGTTAAACGTTTTTCTAGTCAAACACCATGATTTCATTTCACAAAAGGTGATCATTGTAATACACATCCCAGCACAGCCTTCACGTCTTCACAGAAGGAAGGAATCTCAGAAATCTTAACGGGGTTGCCTTCTGTCAATGTAGGAAATAATATACAGATCTAACGTGAACACGTATTATAATCATGCGAATACATATACAGTGTGAGGCCTGGTAGGCCCTTAACAACATAGCAATGTGAAGCACATAAACAGGTGTCAATGCAATTGTACAGTCTAGTTTACTCTTCTTTTATATTGTATGTATGCTTGCGTGTGTGTGTGCGTGTGTGTTCGCACGCGCGTGTGTTTGTGTGTGCGTGCGTGCGTGTGCGTGCGTGTGTCTCAAATGTTAAATGGGACTACCTACCTCTCATCCCTTTATTTGGTCAAATGAATGGTTTAAACAGTAACAAATGATCCACAACGCCTCGTTTCGATGTTGTTCGAATTAAGAGAAAAGCTGTGTTTTAGCCTCATGCTCTTGGTGTGCTGTCAAGCCAAAACAACACCTGTTATCCATAAATCCTTCACGGCACGGGGCTATACTAAACCTAATGCATTACAGGGCTATCTGATCATCAACAGCTGATAATGAAACAAAGATATCCAGGTTATGGATGCTATAGGTCTCTGTGAAGGTAGACGAATATTCACAGCCACCCTTTTTCAGTTTCAGATAGCGAAGGAGGATGTGTTCATTTTGTCCCCGTGTAACATCCTCTGATGATAAAAGCGATTTCATGTAGCATCACGTCGAAGATGGATATCCAGATCAAAAATAAAACCGACGATGACTGGAACATACGCGAGAAAAAAAAATGTTTTGTTCATATATCCAAATGATGTCAGATTTTCAATGCTTATTATAACCCACCCACAAACGTTATGAAAAAAGATCGCGCATCCTCTTCATGGATATCGTCTTGGTAGACTAATGACAATAGAACAATTCGTTTAGAGACACAATGTCCTCGGTGAATTCATGTTTTTTCATATTTCACACCGAAGGCAATTTATGTACGCGGAACAGTAATGTGCAGTCTTTGTTTTGCTTTCCAGCGAAGGTAGACAAAAGCTTAATAGTCCATAATAAAAATGTCCATCACAAAAAAGAAAGAATTCACACGAAATCCAGCCTTGTCACTTGCAGTTCGTTTGACGAACCCTCCCAAAATCTAGATAAAAACAAACATAATAATGGCTAGATTTGGCGAATTATTTTTGAATAATCCCAATTATGGCTGCTTGCAAGGGAGCAGCTCGCACATTCGCGGAATATGTCGGTTCTGTTCGGAGATGGAAGTGCTGGGGCCGGGGGTTGGTGAGGGTGCTGGAGGGGAGGGTAGATAGCGATAATAAAAGCGTAGAAAAGAGAGCACCGTCCACTGGCCTGCTGGCCACGGGGATCTAACTGTGAAATATAGCATAAAGTGGCAATAACATCCAGACACACATACACGCACGCACGCACGCACACACGCACATACACTCGCACATACACTCGCACACACAGACAAGCAAACAGTTAACCTAAAATATGTTCATTTAGTCTAATGTAAAACTGTTTTATCCAATCAGGATTAGATGGTGTTTGATAGACGTCTTTGATAGCAATAGGTTGATCACAAAAATTCTAAATCCTGCTATGAAAAACGTGTCCATAAACAAATGTCACGGGCAGTTTTGCGTGCTGACATCATCATCATCATCATCCTCAACAACAACATCATCAGTGTATTCGTAAATAGCATGTGATATCCTGTAGTCAACCGTGTAACATTTTCAGGGGCTTTCCTAGGGAATCCTCTGAACACTGAACTCGCTGACGTTCTCTGTGGGACCTGCTCTGTAATATAACGCTGTGACTTCAGTGCAATGCGTGACCTTTGGATGATATGTTAAAGGCTCATTTTGACATCCCTGGAATCTGTGACACTGACTCCAGCGTCAGGAGTGGCAGAGTGGTAGTTGAGGCCATTAAACTCCTTTAATTTACCTGTGATTTAGTCTACACGCTTTTTATTTAGAATTCCACTGCCATCTTTTATGGTTGGTGTGGGCAGCTGGTATCAGTGAAATAATAACAGCAGCAGGTGGATATAAAAGACGGCAGAGTTTACTTTGCCATAACTACATTCACAAGAAAATGACTAATATTTTGGATAATTGCTGCAGTGGTTTCCATAACCCTTATGGGAATTAAAAGAATGACAGAGAAAACAACAAGAAGATACAAAAGAGACAATATCATATATTATGTATACCTTTAATATTCTTTGGAGTAGGCCTATGAATCATGCAAAACAAAAAATCTATATGTTATTGTGATATGTATTTTGCACAGTAGAAGGAAGTTGTGAAACATTTCTGACATCATTCTGATAATACAAAAAAAGCAAAACGGTGCAGTTGTGCCATCAAATTCAAGTGATTGGTAATGCCATTGTGTAATAACGTGTTTTTCGATAGACGGGTATATATTTACGACTGACAACAATTTTGGACTTTGCAAGTTTATATGACAACCACAACATTTTGTTACATTGTCTTTTTTCTTCCTCTGATCAGTGCCTCCTTTAGAGAGAATATTTATAATATACTGATGAGTACAGATACAGTGTTAAGTGCTCTGGTATCACAACCTAGTCTGTGTTGATAACACGAGAAGTCATTATAACATGTGGAACAATCCAAACAAAACAAACATAAAAAACGTGCACCTCATCAAAACATCATCACACATGTGCTATTTGTTTGCTTTTTAGGAACCATGAAAACAAAAATGAAAACCTTTATCACTTCACTACAAAGCCCTAATCTGACGTAATCAGAAAGAAGAGTGCAGACAAAATGAGTCCCAAGAAAAACAGGGAACTGGGGTCCTTCAAAACCACGGAGATACAGATCACACTACACAGGAAGATGATGCTGAGCCTAATGTTTCTCCCCACGTTACACTCGGGATGCGATCTTAACGGCTCGTCGGCTTTCAACGAGGTGTCGGGCTGATGTGCTGCCGATGCGTCAGAGGATATTTGAGGAGGCTCTACCACCTCTTTCTTGCCTTGCATAGCATCACACACGTTAACATCTGCTGTCGCCGAGGTGTTGTCTGCAACTGCGTTTGATGTTGCCGCTTGTTGCTCCTCTCCCAGAAACACCTGACTCTCTGCTTTGGGAACGCAGGGAGGAGATGTACCAGTGGAATCCATTGATGGCGCGGTAGCTAGCTCGCTAGGTCCGATTGAAGGAGAAGAGCCATAGCTAGGGGGAGATTCTGGAGCTGTGGGAGTGAGACACGTATCTGAGCTCACTAAATCAATGGATTCCTCTTCTGGTATTTGGCTCGTCTCTTTCAGGTTATCAAATGTGTCCCTAAACATCATATTGGGGTCAACCAGCGAGGTCTGTGTTGCTGTCGCTTCAGAATCAGACGGATATAGCAAGTTGTTTTTTACTGATGTGCCAAGTTGAAATGGTTTGTCAGTATTAGTGCTTTGGTACGTTAAGCTTTGTTCTCCATTGGTCTTACCGATGTCTGAACTTGCCGTTGCTTGTTGGACCTTCTCGTCCTTCTCTAAGAATGCAGCAGTGTCTCCTGATGTTGCTTTTTCTTCATACACTTGATCGGCCTTTGTGTTTTGTTCTTTGTCATAATGATCTTCTGAATGGCTTATCAAGACAGCCTGTGTCTCTCTTCTCTCTTGTTCGGTCTCTCTATCTATGCTTAGCAACTCCAACTGTGTCAACATGCATGAATGTGCTTTACCAGCATATGTATTCTCCACCTTTGTGGTCATAGATGTCTCCAAAGGGTCAAAATGTTGAATTTTGGAAGGTGGTTGCTCACTTAGCATGACAGATGCTGCAGGCAGCTGTGTGTTAGGTGTGGATGGAACATCTGGAATACCGGCATTGTTCAAGCTCGCCAATGGTGCCGTCTGTAAGGTTTCCTCCGTCTTAAAGAATCTCACCTTGCCTACAATGTTGTCCGGTGAAATCTCTTTTCGGGGGCTACTTTCAGATTTGCGCTCATTGGCTTCTGAATCTAAATGTTTTATTTTTTCATTGAGCAAGTCTTTCTCTCCTCTGGAAAAAGTTTGTGCTAGTTTGACCTTTCTATCTCCCAAGGTCATATGCAACATCTCTACTTCATCCTTCGCGCTACTAAAATGGATGCTGGCCTCCATAATAGGCGGTTGAGTAACAGTGAATGGTATAAGTTTATCGAGGGCAAAGCTGTCTTTTCCCTGCTCCTCATCTGCTGCCAAAGAGCTCGTGCTGGAGCTTGGTGCGTGTGGCTGAAAGGGGGTCGGATCGGGCTGCAGTGCGGACCAACTAATGGCTTCTTCTAAATGCTCTGAAATCTGGTTGACCAATTCACAGGGGACTGAAGGTAAGGAGTGTGACTCACTGGACTGAAGCGCTGTGTGGACTTGAGATAAAACATGTAATGGTTGGTCAGTTGTGTTATGACAAGACATGAAAGGTGATTGGTGGGGCATACTGGCTTCATCACACTGTGCATCATCAAGAGATTGGAGCTCTTGGTTGGGTGGCAGTGGGGCACCAAATGGGTCATCTGCAGTCTGTGGAAAAACATGATAAAATAACATTAACATCCATGACAGGGTAATGGTACAATTTCCAAAAACACATTAAGATTACACACAGACTGCCAAAAAGCATTTTAATGCATAAATGCTTTTCTGTAGAGTACATGCTGACATAGTGAAACTGAGAGTGAATACGAACAAGGCAATACAAACAGGAAAATTGTTGCAGGAGTATAATAAAAAAACATCTGTAAACTGCTAGCTAGCAAATGTTGTAAACATTTGTTTTCCAAATATTGCACTAGTAATGTGAATTCATACCCAAAAGTAATAGTGAAGAAGATTAAGTTTAAGATTTACTGTAACTTCCCCAATTTTGTAATTCAGCTTTTCCCAGTATATGCAATTTACGTGTGTCAAGAAAATATGTTTACATTAGCTGTGAACATGCTGCCTGACATGTGGTAATCCTACATTATAGCAGCTTAACAGCTGGCTCTCTCACTGTTATTAGGATTCTAACCATACACTACAGCTATCAGCACTTTCATATCCTAATTTCTGTATTATAATTCCACCCCATAATCATTTCTCACATTTTTTTACATAACACACAATATGTACAATATGTACATGCACACTAGACGTTGAGCTCTGAGGAATTCTTTCTACATACAAACATATCATACAAAACAGCTATGAGTTTATGCCAATAGATACATAATTCATGATTGATAGATTCATGATTTATGATTCATATATTTATGATTCAGTTAGTGGTCAGTGGGCAAACAGCTTTTTGGGGAAAATATTTGACACTATATTGTAACCATGTAGCACATTCAAATCAACCGATATTAACATTTATATTACATAAAATGAACATTAATATTAACAAGAACTCAGGGAACACTAAGTAAAGTTATTGAGCTCCATACTGATACAATACATAGAAAAACAACAACAACAAGGCACCATGAACATACCACTGAGTACAATGAATCAAAAGAGACGTTACAATGTGCAAGCTAGTGTGAATACATTCACACGCTAGCAGTCACAATGTACCACGAGACTCCCATGCTGTAACGGCTAACAGTAAGATATTACCTAAACTGCTGCGGAAGCTTCTATGAGCTGTGGATAATACAAACAACCCAAGAGTTAAGGAAATGGACATTGGTTAGGTCCAGGTGAACTGTGTACTGTGAATGAATGACTGAATGAATGACTTACCTGGTCTGCTGAATTCATGTCAGATGGGATTGTATCAACAACTGCATGCAAATCCAGATCCTTCAGAATGTATCCCACCATTATGCTTGCGTTATTGGCAAGCGTGTTGCATATAAAATAAAGAGCTAATCTTGTCTTTTCCAGGTAAAGGAAAAATTGAATCATTTGGTGCACCTGGATGCCTGGATGTTCTTATGATGAATAGTTTTGAAAGGTGTGTGTTCTATTCTTACCTCTAAGTCGATCTCTGGATGAATGATAACTGGGCAGACAGGTGTAGGCCTAACATGCTCTGAGTGGGAGGAGGTACTCAGGTCTTCTGCAAATATGAAAAGCACAAAAAATAGAGCTTCAAATTAAAATATCTTTATATCTACATTGATATACACTGTACCACACTTAATGGTATTGCAACATTGTGCATGTATATGTAATGATAATTGTCATGATGTCTATGATGACTACGTAGCATGCATATGGATGCATTCATTATTGTAATGCTATTTGGTAACTGCAACATTAAATAAGTTTAATTTAATAATTTTTAATCAATTTAATTACATTTAATCTGCAATATACCTTCATCCATATGTGTTTCATCCATCCATTGTTTTTCATCATTGTCCACACTGAAAAAAATAGAATATTATGGTTATCAGAATATAAATCAAAAAAGAACCTCTTAACAAAGTGCTAAACACAATGTTTTTGTTTGTTTACTTATATTCTTTTCCAAAATACAGAGGTCTGTGAAGGTTAATGATAATTATTCCGTTTATTTGCCTTGCTTTCATGTAACGGAGTTATTAGCCTTGTTTGGCAATCTCAAGTTATGTTGTGATAAAATAGCATTGTCCTTACTAATTGTGCTCATAACCTCCTATTCATCACAAGACAATATGAATATTATGTATGAATATCACATCCTGGATAGGCCTTCTGTACAAGTATGGTGTACTTCGCACATTTCAGTTAGTGTATGCCTTTTAGCACCAACAGCACTCCGTGGTCTGCAGGCCTATAGTTCGTAGGCTTCAACGCAGACATTCTGATCACTGGGGGCGCTGTGGGATATGAGGTATATGTGAATAAAGGACTTTATTCATACATATTGATTGTGGTACAGAGAGTGGAAGCAAGTGGGCATACGGTTTATGGAGCCCCGATGCAGGGAATGTGCAGCTTGCCAACACCCAACTAGTTTGTTAAAGGAAAATTCCGACTTTTTGGGAAATAAGGTTATTTTACACTTACCCAAACGAGTCAAACGAGAAACACCGCAAAGTGTTTTATTTTTTATTTATCAGCTCAGCGCTTGATTCGACAGAGTTAGCATTTAACCGAATTAGCCAAAATCAATGGAAGTAGGTGAGATAGACAAGCTTCGTCAGTGAAATGAGGGTAGAATACACCATTCCACCTTTTCTAAAGTAAATATACTTTATTGATTTCACTCTTCTCTCTGTGAAAAGTGAATCTAAATACATACTCAACTCACTGACGGAGCTATTTTATCTCACCTGCCTATATTGCTTTTGGCTAACTCGGTCATATGCTAACTCTTTGGAATCAAGCGCTGGACTGATTTCTTATTTTTTTTTAATAACCTTATTCACCAAGTCTGGATATTCCATATGGGGATTTGAAGTGCTGTCCTGAAGCCCGACTGCACGAGCACTTACAATTGGAGTTCAAAATAAAGATGTGTAAATTTGTAATTGAAGGCTCAGTAGAGGATGGTACATAGAATATTTACATAAACGCTAATAGTTTTTCTTAACATACTGATAGTCATTGCAATCTCTTCAGTATATTGATGTTGAAGCAAAGCAACTTCAAATGTTGCTAAATATTACAAAGGCCAAAACATGACGTGACAAACATGTGACGAGATACACAAATAGAAAGCTTAATATCCCTGTTGATCCGCCCTAAATATACAAAACACTTGTTTATATAGTGATGTGCATTTCATTTTAATAAAAGGTCTGCTGAAGATAGTATATTACTTCATATATAGGAATCAAATCCATGTTGGATTGTTTGATTTTGGTTGACTCCTACACTATGCTACCCCATGACAGGAGATCAGTCGTATTCGTAACCCTTTACACACCCTGACCTTTTGTAGAAGTTGGGTCATGTAATTTTAACCGATACCCTCTTTCTGTTCACTTGCTAGTTGCTACACTAGCAGGATCTTCCATGCTCTCTCATTGTCTCATGCTAGTTTGGTGTGAGTACAAAAATATTAATCATGCATTTGAATGTTGCCCTGTTGAATTAACTGCAGAGCACACAGGGCTGTGTGTATATTAGGCTGTTCTTTCCAATTGAAACTGCATTTGCCAGACGTTCCTTTATCAAAGCTACTGGTAGTAAAGGTCAGAGGTAAGACTTAACGCAGGCAAACGTCAAGTATGAAAACGACACCTGCCCTTTGCCTATTTTGATCGCTGCCACACACCACTGGCTGGCTGGCATAAAGGGGTTGTTTACCATTTTCCACTCACCCCCATTATTTTGAAGGCCTTATAGCTTTGGTGTTTATACAATTTGCCAGCTGCAAACAGTCAACACATCTGGATCTTGAAGTTATTTTGTAGAGTTGAACATTTACAATGGACATCAAGGCCTTGGCAATTGGATATGACTAGATTCCTGGGGCTATTCAGTTAGCGCTAAATCCAACGTTCAGTAGTCATGGTCCAAATTAGACTAACACTGCATGGCCAAATTTGGTCTGTTTCCTGAGCTTATAATGCTATTTTATCCATATAATTAAATACATCATCTTCAGCAGAGGCGTATTTGAGGGAGATGTTGGGTATCCAGTTATTATAAGTGTTTATTATACCAACTTAAAACAACCTTGATGTGTGAGGCCAGGAATATCTTCAAAACATTAGAAGCATAGGTTTTCCTTTTACTTCTCCTCAGCGGGGAACAAACGGCACCCATGATATTTACCTGTAAAACGTAGGGGCTTTCAGGATCCCTCGTATTTCTCTTGTGTCAGTGTTTACTGGAGTTAAATGATCTTCGTAAGATACTAAGAGGGTCACCACATAATTCATGTGTGAGTTGTTGGCCCAGAAGTCCCCATCAGAGGTTTCATAGCGAACAACAAACTCAATGCGAGAACCATGGGTGTCATAAGGTGTGGCGAAGGACAACTTGAAACAAAACGCATCAGTCTCTCCATCATTTGACTCCTGGACATATTCAGCTGGATGATCAAAGTAGGTGGCCCAGTTGTCCATGGTGGACCTGATATAAACCGCTTTATGGTAAGAGATGTTGAGTACTCGTACGAGCCCACTGAAGGCAAGGGGTTCGTTCTCTATGGGAGACAGCATTTCAACTTCCACCTTGTTTGTATGAACAGCCTCTGCCAGGTCACTTCTCGTTGCAACGTGGTATTCTGTGTGTATACGGTACGTGGGCTCTTTTGAATGTGCATCCTCTGCTTCATAACTTGGATCCTCTTCTTCATCAGAACCGAAGGCAACAAATTCCCTTACATCGACCAGATCTCCACCTGTTGTGTCAGCGAACGATACCTTTCTCCTGGCTGCAGGCAGAGACAATTGTATACGCATATACTCAGCCGCCTCATCAAATATCGATTGGCCTCGCTTTCTTGGGATAGGAGAGCATCTTGGGATGAACTTAACTTCCTCGCTGCCGTCGTCTTCTTCGTCATCATCATCATCATCATCCACTGGGCACGTAGTGCTACTGTATCCGTCTTCGGCGGATTTACCGGCTTTCACTGTGGTGAAAAGACCATCTTGACTTGGAATCGCTAAGAAAGACATTGTGCTTTCGTTATAGGCCCTATATGGCAAAGAAATAGTAAGGCTACATTAATGTCTCCGAAAACTATAAAATGAATGACATTTGCTCAGCGACGTCTATGTATCCAGCCCAACGCGTCTCAGAACGTGTGGTGGTGGTAATGTTAATCATGGATAGTCCCCCCCTGGTATAAACGACTATAACGTGTATTGCGCAGTTGCATGTTGTAAGGGTGCTGTGGCGAATGGAGCAACCTAATTTTAGCAGTGACCTACCGTCACTTCGTGCCCCAAATGTGTCGTTTAGCTTGGTATAATCCTTCGACACCCTGAGTTTTGTTTGGTTCGTACACGCCCACTCTAATTCCATTCACAAAGCATGTGTATGCCTATAATGTATTAAAGTGAGCATACATCTGTAAGGTCTACATCGGCTATGCTTGAAACCCACATAGGTGGTTTCGCAAGAAACGTTAAAGTTAAATAGTGCGTTCCTGCGTGGACCAGCTCTTCGCATTAGACCTATCAATATGCATCTAGGGCTACAAGTTAATAAGTTAATAAAAGGCTGATGAAAAATAGGCTCTGATATCCGTCATTTATTTATTTACAAACACCCTTAAAATGAATAGCTATGTTTTGAAACTCTGCCCTTGATAGCCTAGATAGAGCATCACCTGCATTTAATTAGATCTGTCAGTTACATTTTGGAAAACGGACCCGATGGATGTGTCGATGACGTCTAAAACTATATCGTTACAACTATGAGTTAATAACTTTTTATGACTGTTATTTCTATGTATCATTAACCCCGTCGAAGTAGCTCTGTAATCTTTACAGAATTAAAAGTACTGGTGGGCGCTACACTAGCGCTGTTCTGATAGGCTTATAGAAATAATGTAAACAGGCCCCTCTCAATGATTAGCTGGAAGGTTTTAGCGCGGTGTCCTGCAACCAATCGGAGAAATGTTATTCTGTCACGTCGACGAACAGTGGTAGTAAGAGAAGGAAGAAGACAAATATAAACAAATACGAAGAGTTTATATTTAATCTCCAACATCTATGCATACCGTGGATATAGTCGGACGTTATGCTAAGTATTCCTTGATTTTTTAAGAATATTATCATTCGTATTTTTGATGGTGCAAGAAGTGGATAACGTGAGCTACCGTTAGCCAGTTGTAACAACATTAGCCGAAGCTAGCACGTTCGCACGCAAGGCCGCGGACCAAATTAGATGACTGCTTCCTGTACCATCTTTGTGAAACATGTCCTTTGGAAGGTTTGATACACATTTTATTTTTATAAGGCGAATAAGTGTTGACCGTATTCTATTTTAGAAACGACTATTTTAGTCCAGCTAGCAGGGACATAGCTAGTTGAAGATATAATTAGCAAACATGAGTGAATCGGTGGGGTGCAAACAGTCGGAGGATTCTGCACCAAGAAAACGATGCGGGCCACCCGAGCAGGATGAGAGTGGCCCTACCCCTTGTAAGTCTACCAAAGTAACCGACGCATCAAACGAGAAACCATCAACTTCGCAAAGTTGTACAAGCAAGGAAGTCGAACGCAAAGAAACTACCGGTAATGCTGCGGTTACGGTAGGCCAAGGAGAACCTTCTGCAAAACCCGACCCGACGGAAATATACACAAGCGGTACCGTTGAAGCACATTCGTCAGATCTTCCGGGATCCATAAATGCACGAGGAGATGGTGGAGGACATGAGTGTCCTCCTTCAACTTCCATGGACCAATCAGATGATTCAGCGGCTATCGCGGCTGCTGAAGCACTAGCCAGTCTAACTGCAGGAGCTGGAGAGGACAGTAAAAAAACCTCTTCATTATCCAACAAAGTGAAACGAGATGAAAGGGAGGGTAAAGTCAAACTTGGTGTTCGGGAATCCTTAAAGCAAACCTTAAAAACGCTGGCAGCTGCAGCAGACAGCTCCACCTCTGTGCATAGTGTTGCCAGAGGGGACGTGGAAGACATCCCAGATACAGAAGAGGAAGACCCCGGCACGACACCGGCATCCTCCTCCACGCCAAGCTCCTCTTTTCCCTCCGACAACGAGGATGACGAAGAGGATGGCGAGTGCGCCATAGTCTCCGTCAAGATGGCCCCTGAGATCCGACAGTCGGTGTCTCTGCTGGCGCAGGTGCAGATGAGGCTGGAGGCTCTGGAGAAGAAGAGTGTCCGCCTTCACCAGCGGCTCGACATGAAGATGAATCGGCAGCGGCGGCCACATCTGGACCAGCGCCGGACCATCACGCAGTCCATCCCGGGCTTCTGGGTCACCGCTGTATCTTTTCATAAACAACAATAACCGGCTTCTTATTCTCATGCCCTTTTTTCTTTTAAACATGCTTGAGTACATGAATATGGTGTGTGTGTTTCGGTTATGGGTTGGATCGAGGTGAATGTCTCTGTGTGTGTGTGTGTGTGTTTGTGTGTGTGTGTGTACATTTCCTTTACTTGGATCTGTCAGCTGTTGAACCATCCGCATCTCTCCGCTCACATCGACGAGACAGATGAAGACGCGCTCAGTTACATGATCGACCTTGAGGTGAATCAACTAGACAAATATATATATAGTCAAAAATGCCCAAAGGCCTAGTTGATCATCACCAATGTTTTGTTTTTGAACTTGTTATTTCATGTTTAATTTTTCCGCAGATCGAGTCTTTCAAGAACAGCAAATTGGGCTCCAGGATCCGCTTCCACTTCAGGAGGAACCCTTACTTCCAGAACAACATCATCATGAAGGAGGTGCATCTCGGGATGGGAGGTGAGCATTAGTCAAGGGGGGGGTACTAGTTACACTTTTTCAAGCTTTTAATGATGGCTAATATTCAGATTTGTTTTCAATGGAGAATTCTAAGTGGTTGCCGTCTCTCCGTCAGGATCCCCTGTGTCTTTTTCCAACCCCATCCTTTGGCACCGTGGACAGAACCTGACGGTGCACAGCGAACCCAGGAAGTCGCCGCGCGGAGTCTACCAGACCTTCTTCAGCTGGTTCAGTGACCATAGCAACCCGGGCCGAGATGACATAGCGCAGGTTAACGCCGAATGCATTCACGCCCCCACAACGCTGTGTGATGACCCCGGTGTGATGTAGTTCAATGGGTAGACAATAAACACAGCATTCCCATTTTCCCGATTTGCTTATAATGGGACAACCCGGAGTGGTTTATTCCACTTATACCACCAATTATCAACAATGATTAGATGTGAGTTACATCATCTATAATTGTTTTTTTATCGACCTAATCAGCTGAAATTAAAATATTCTCCCCTTATGCATTGCGCAAATTGTTTTTGCGTTGTCAAGGAAACATCTAGTCAATGTTCTATTTGACCGTCGTTAATGTTAATGTTGGATATGTTTGCTGACAAATTGAGGTACAATTGATTTCTTATTCATTACATTGTTCATACAACACGGTCTACACAGACATTGACGATGTCAATGTAGACCACGTTGTAATGTAGACCATGTCGCCAACGGTGCAATGAATGAGAAATGAAGTAACCATTCTGTATTCTGCTCCACATTGTTTTGGGGGGGAAAATAACTGACTTTTCTGCCAATGTCCAGATACTGAAGGATGACCTTTACCGGGACCCCCTGAGGTACTACCTGACCCCTCTGTGGGAACCCCGCGAAAACGGCAGGTCAGCTCAGCTCTCAGTGTCCGGTCAATGTATAAGAGACTGCATGGACAACCCTAGAGGCCATAGGAATGTCATGTATATGTTTTTATTGTGTTATTATTATTTATGGATAATTATTTGACATTAGCTCTAAAAGGTGAATTTCATTCTGGACTCTGTCCACACTTAAGAAGGCAAACGATTCTCCTGTACTTCCAGTTTTGGTGACAGTTCCTCATGACCACAGTAAAAGAGGATCTATACACCATGTTGACCCATACCTTTACCAAATGTCCTGTTGTTTCATCAGTTGCTCATGGGATATTTCCCAAAGGGGGCAGAATAGTCTTGTGGTTAGGGTGTTTGACTCCCAGGTGAATGGTTCTGGGTTCAAACCCCCAAGGTCTATATCAACATTATTGCGTTTTAAAGTAATTCACCATATTTGACTGGTAAATGACTTCTACAATGAACTGTTTTGTTGTGCTGGGTAGTGTAATTGATCAGCCAAATAGAGGGCTTGCTTAACACATCACGATGATGGTGATTAAGCTGCATTATTGTTCTCCTCCCCCAGTAGTGCCAGTGGAGCGAGGGCGGCCGACAACAGCAACGGGGATGACTGCGTGGTGATCTCCGATTCGGACGACGATGATGACGACGAGCAGGAGCAGAGTGACACCGGAGTGGGTCACCGCAGGGAGGAGGAGGACGACGGGGAGGAGGACGAGGAGGAAGAGGAGGAGGAGGGAGAAGAGAAAGGACAAGGTTGGGAGCTTGCATATTATAGTCTCACTTTCCAGACTGCTCCAAACCAGCACCCTGTTTTAGTGCTGGGCGATTTGTTGGATTTAATTGTTTTATTTACATTTTTACTTTCCTACGGTTTGTGAAATGACTGAACTGCAAAGTTCTAGACTCCGCAGATTTGTTTTACCTTAAAGAGCAAGTGAGCCAGCTGTTTCAGCTGGGATTCGAACACTATTTAAAACATGTTTTGTGCGGAGAGTTCTGGGAAGGAGGGGGCGTGTTACGACCCACGGCAACTCTGATACCTTTTTAGTACCGTAGTTATGTAAATAGCTTTTATAGTGAGCGACGTTGTATATGAAACAGCACCGTGGCGTTATACTGAGATGCTATAAATCGGATGCGGACATCAAAATAAATCGCTGCTCAGACGGAGCTCCAAACATCCACACACACCGTAGCGTTATACTAGTTGTCCTGGAAGCCTAACTCTCTCTCGGACACATCATCAAAATCAACGGCTTTCCAGAACAAGCTCCACACATCCGCACATCACACACACCATAGCGTTATACTACAAGTTGTCGAGAAACTTAACCCTCTCTCAGACGCTGCAGTCAACCGCTGCCCAGACAGAGCGCTGCACATCCACACACACCTCGCCTCTTGTGTCCCTTTGTCATGACGTGGAAGATATACTAATGGGCACTAAGCATAGTGGAACGTTCATGTAGTGTTTTGGGGAGACTGGCAAAAACATAGGATATTTGCTTCTGTTTTCGCTAAATTACTTCTCCCATAAGTTTTTTTTCAGCAACTGTGATAAAATGGCATAGATGACTATGTCGACGATCATATAACGCATATAACCACGTTTATTGGGAACACAACCAACTTAATCCAGCACCTGCGACAGAGACATGAGTGGAATGGCAGGTGTGTGTAGCACCGACAGATGCAGATGCCAGCTCAAGCCACAAAGCGCCTGCAAAAAAGCAGGTAACCTTGGCAGCAGCATTTTCAACAGTCATTCCTTTTGACAAGAAAGGGCCCCGGTGGCAGGCAATCACAGATGTGGTGACACATAACATTGCAAAAGATATGGTCCCCATTTATACAGTTGAAAAAAAAGTGTTTATTAAGATGCTGCAAACGATGGACCATATATTTTGGTATATTTAGGTTGTTTAGAGAAAAACTGAAAAAATCTAGGTTTAAATCGAAAAGATTGTCCATTAGTTTGAAAAACATCTAGGTTTTATTTTTAGAATCTCCCAGCCCTACCCTGGTTTAATCAAAGTGGACACGCAAATGCATTACTTCAATACATTGGTGTCATATGAAGCAACTATTATTTAATAATGCATTAGTGTGCTTTAACAGCTTTTAGATTTAACGGGATCGTTTGGAAGGAATGGGATATTAAACATGAAAAGATTGTGAGTAGGCAGCTAAGTGCTAGTGGTTGGTCTCTGGTTGGAGGCTGAACTGAATAGACAGGCGATATCTCAGATCAGATGAGAGCGTGGAGGAGGAGGAGGAAGGAGAGATTGTGATTGACTAAGTCGTCGCCCTCGCCCACAGTGCTGCCAAGGTATCCCTTGACACAAACACAACGGGGGCTGGAAGGTGGAACTTTCCTGGGCTGAATTTGGTGTAGTTGCAGATCGGTGGTTCTCTTGCTGATGAGCTCACTCTGATCATTTTGGGATAGCCAATCCAATCCGATCATTGTTCTGTCGTGTTTTTACGCATCGTTCCTGAATGACTACCTGGACTTCCTGAACCATGCCCCTGTCTGCTTTCTAGGCTCAGACGACAGTGACCAGGAGCCCAGGGAAGAGGAGGAAGAGGAGTCCTTTGGCGATAAAGATGAAGATGTCTATGTGGAAGATGTAGAAGAGTCACCAGGGGACCCGAAGGCCAAAGACCAGGAGGATGAGGAGGATATTGATGTCGACGAGGAGGGTGATGAAGAGGACGAGAGTAAAGATTGAAAGATTATGAATTGTAACTCATTACTTATGCATAGGAATCCAGCCGTTGTTTAATACCCATGTTGCTTAGTGGTGTTTTTAATCCGGCATACCATAATAAAAGTGAAATGGCAATGCTCCCTTTGCTTTTCAAAGAAAATGTACTATACTTCATAGATAAATACACACAGAAGTGTAGTAATGGATTAAATGAATCAACATCCTCAATTTTAATTTGGTAGTCATGCATATCAAGCCTCATGTTTAATTAATTTGATTTTATTAAATGGTGAAGTAGGATCCACCAGGAGGCCTCTATGTCCTGGCACTACATTTTTTTTAATTTTAAATTCTCTAAACATAAATACTGCCAATGTTATTGGTAAACTGTTCATCCTATTTTACAAGTGATAAATGACAAGTTAAAAGTGTAAAATTTCTTTAGCATAATTTCAGATTGTGGCACCTTTTTCATGGCGAGTTCTGAACTAAAATCTGTTCTCAGGGATGACCGTAGTGGTTATATAATAGAGAGTAGTAATTAGGATCTTTTTAAAATAATGTTTGCTGTGTAATATAAGTGTATTCTACTGTAGTAACTAGAAACCAAGGACAATATTGTTAAGCCACATCTTTGTATTAGTCCCACACACACACATACTCCCCTGAATACTTTTTAAAGAGACACAGTCATTTCCCCGCATTCTACCAATTGTGTTAGATGTTTTAATTCTGTATTATTTAATCATCAATTTGTCTGTGGGAATACATATTTTGTACATCCTTCTGGTTATAATTAAGGAATTGAGGATATAGTTAGGTTTTAACCAAATAATCATTGGAGCATGCTTTTGTAATTTTGTGTTTTTATCTTATCTGTTCATCTATACTTTAGGAACTATTTGTATTTATTTTACTTTTAACAGTGTGACTGTTCAGGCCAAGGTGTTCTCTTTGTGCTGTGCTCCAAAGTCAGGCAGCGGGTTTTCAGCCATTTAATTCCTGCATGGCTACAGTTTGACGCACTGGTAAAGCAGTTCTACATTTCTATTTACTTTTCCTAGTGATAGATTTCTTGTAAATATTTTTTCTGCACAGTCTTTTTTCACAGGCTGTTGATCTGTTGTTTAAGCCATTACTAAATTTCTCAACTAATCTAGGATTTTACATGAAATTCATAATCAGAAAGTTATATTTTGTGTGCAGATTTTTTATAGAAAACTAGTTGGAAAAATATGTATTTTTTTTTGGTTTGCTTTTTAAGATATATGATGTCCACCTTTTGATCAGACCTAATAAATGGTGAATTGTTATATCAATTTGTAGCATTTGACTTACTCAAATT
The DNA here is from genome assembly GCA_900323295.1 of Molva molva. Taxonomy (NCBI): domain Eukaryota; kingdom Metazoa; phylum Chordata; class Actinopteri; order Gadiformes; family Lotidae; genus Molva; species Molva molva. The sequence continues at coordinate 20,127 of OOFG01059825.1, forward strand.
ACACAGAGTATTAGGTTCAGTATGGTGCAGTTGTAACAGGAGGTGGCCTATCCTGCGACGAAATGTCCGTACAGAAAAAGCCACAAGATGGCAGAATAGAATATAATTTCCTCAACTCAGCCTGGTTGGATGAGGTTTTGCACCTAAATACAAGAACATGAATTTTCCTTTTTTTCCCTCCTTCCTTGAGTTACTGAGTAGACACAAAGCTTGGCTGATAATTGAACCCGTTTAACTATTAAGTTATAAACTATGGCAGTGACTGACAAGATTTGTTCTCAAGATATGTAACTTCCCCCCTACATGTTTTCTTTCAGAAAAGACAGAACGCCTTTCAGGTAAATACCACTTACATTTGATCTTTGATATAATGTGTGTAGAAACATCTCGTAACATTTTGCATCATAACAAAAAAAATATTGCCCCAGGGAGGACATTTTTGGACAGGCCTAGACAAAGTATTAGAGGCAGTGTTGCAATGGTACACTTAAACCCTCGATTCCCCTTTTAATGCACGGCTATAAATATTCCACCGGCAAAAACCTGTCCTGCTGCTGTAGTCCCTGTACCCAGAGGCACACTGGCTCGGACGGGCTTACACTAATAATACTTGCCATGGAAACATATGCTGAGGATTCAACGGATGAAACATAGACCCCAACCAAATCATCCCCTGTGAATAACACAACGCTTGTCTCATGCTTAAAGTTGTTTTTTGTTTTTTTATCACCGGGATGGGCTGTAGGACCCCTCCTCCGAATGCAACGCAAATGGATTTTGATGGTTATGAATTCATAATGCAGGCCGGAGGGGGGGAGGCGGGGTCAGTTTCTGCACATATCGATCGTGACTAACTATGTTGCCCCCACTGAGGCCCTAGCCGCGGTGGTTTTGTGGTCTCAGGGTGTTCTGTGAATGTAGGGCAACAGGAGCCTAACTGGATTCTCTTGTGTAAACTACACTCCCCGGTGTTGAGCTGCTGTTGCTACTGTACACAGATTTTCATCCCTGCCTTTATACCCTCTCATGTTTCCCAATCGGAGCTTCATTCCCTGAAATCTGCGAAGGGAACAGGTTATCTTTGGATGGAAACAAGTGAATGAAATATGTTCAAGACAAAATGAAACAATCATTTATCTTACACCTGAGTGATGTTTTTGGAAATGGAATCCTTCCCCCCAGGCAAATCACTGCTTGGTGAGTATGTAGAAGAAAAAGAGTAATGTGATAGGTTAAGACAGGGCCTCTTAAGTACCCGCTACCTGAGTGTGTGTCTACGTGTGTGTTTGTGTGTGTGTGTGTGTGTGTGTGTGTGTGTGTGTGTGTGTGTGTGTGTGTGTGTGTGTGGTTGTGTGTGTGTGTGCGTGTGTGTCTACATCCATGCATGTGTGTGTGTGTGCGCATGTATGTGTGTACACATGCATCATGCATGCATCTATAAGCTTGCATGCTAGTGATCCTACACATGTAGACAATGCTTATCATCACATACTCATTTATGCAATCATCCAAATAACACAACACCGCCCGTATTCGCTCAACTACCCTGCGTCTGTATGGGCCTTCGAGATGAAACGTAGCATTTGAACTGTGCACAGAGAAAAATAAGGGTCCGAGAATAGAGGAGGGAGTGAGTATGATTGAGGGAAATGGATGAGTGGAATGATAAGCGGAGCTTTCAGGCCCCTGACAGATATGCACAGCAGATGGATGTCTCTTATCTGGGAGATCAGAGAGCACACGGTGACGCCTCGGCCCAGTCACAGAGAGCCACAATCACACCAGACAGATGAATAGAATACCCCCCACCGTTCACACTGTGCACGGGCACACCGCACGCACGCTGGTGCACACGTGCACACACGAGCACACCTCACAAAACGCATAATACACACACAAATTACACCACAAAAACACATGCACGCACGCACACACTCACACACACACACACACACACACACACACACATATTTAGATGATTGTATAAATGAGTATGTAATGATAAGCGTTGTCTTCATGTGTAGGCTTACTAGCGTGCACGCTAATAGATGCATGCATGATTTATGTGTAAATACATTCATGCGCGCACGCACACACAGATGCACACACGCACACACACACACACACACACACACACACACACACATGCATGGACGCAGACACACACATTGTGGTGGGTACTTAACATTGCCGTGCTTGAGTTGCCTTGTTGTCATTAAAATTCACCTGGAGCCTCAAGGATGTGTGCAGAGAGAAGGTTTAAGACAAAGAGAGAGAGAGAGAGAGAGCGATACACAAAATGTGTTTGGCCAGAAACTAAATGTGTTTTGAATGAAGCAGCAGGGATTCAGCTCAAAATGCCAAATGTGTGCAAATATTCTCATGCCAGAGCTTACAGACAAGGTTTGTGCGTGCATGGCTGTATGATATGTGTATTACTCTAGGCTATATAGACCCAATGTAAACAGAAATAATAATGATGATGCTAATAATATTCATAATCATACAAGCAATCTACAATCAGGCTCTGGATGCATGCTTAAATATCCCCTTGTGAGATATTTTAAAACAGTTACAATTGCAGGTCATTAAAATCTTGAATTGAATACAATATTAGCACACCCATTCCTTCAGGGCATTGAAAGACAACGAGTCATAACATTTCTAACTCTCTGGAGACGGTTCTGTCTCACTTACCACCCAGGCTGCTCAACTGTTACACTGTTATTGTCCTCCCCCTCCTTGTTATTTAGACTGAGCGATTCTTCAACAGATGTTGATTCCTACAGCTTCAGTTTATAAGAGAGAGAGCGAGAGTGAGAGAGAGACACTGAGTGCCACCAGTGCCGGGTCTCCATAAGGCAGATGGTAACTGGCTGGTCCAGAGCACACGTGGCATGGTGTGTCTGCAGAGGGGAACCCGCGCTGATGTTCAGCGGTAACAGCAGGAATAATACTGCAGCCGTGTCTGCACTGCCGTCCTCACCCTGTGCAGCCTGTAGTAACCCACGGCATGGCCAGCAGCACGCAGCGCTGGAATGTACGGCGCCACGTATATGCGGCGCGCCTCTTTAAGTCAGAGGACTTTTTCAGAAGATCTCTCCGTCTCTCTCTCTCTTTTGATAGTCAGTGGTGTGTGAAGTTCACGGGTGTCAGTCGTACCGAAGGCACCTGCCGCCTTATCGTATGTCGCCATGTTGACAGTTTTTTGTTGTTGGTTCATGTCATGTGACATAGTGGTATTTCCATCAAATGGTATGTGAGAGAAACTTGGCTCTGGCTGTGAAGTCTTATGGTTTTGACTTCTTGGAATACACCTGGTCGTCAATGGACATGAATGATGAACCTGTGTACCGTTTTCATCATCATATTTAGTCGTTCAGCAGACACTGTTCTCCAAAGCGACGAACAGGAGGTAGGGGTTAGGGGGCATCTTGCTTAGCCGATGCCTTCAGGCAGAATGCGGACCCTGGGGATCGAACTCAGAACCTTTCAGCAGGGAGTCGAACAGCCGAATACACCATATGTTGTAATGTAATCTACGTATTCCAAAATTGTGTTGCAGACCGCCGATGAGCCAACATGTATCTTTTTTTAGGCTTGTTGATCTTCCAGTGGTGATGGAGAGGAATATTCCGTTGTTATGCAGTGGACTGCTGTGATGTGTGTGAGGGCAGCGGGCCAGGGCCATCGGTGTTGACCTGGCACTGCTCACCTCTCATGAATCCCACTGCGGCCCAGAAGTCCTGCTCAGAGGGAGTTTGAGAACCAAATGTGATGGTTTTGGTGTCGTATATAACATGCGGTTCACACATGCACCTCACTGTGCGTTACGTAGCATTGGTTTGTCATAGTGCCGGGCAACCGGTGAGCACAGACCCTGTTTGTCCTTGGGCTGATTTCCTCAGAGTTAAGCCCTGTCCAATCCAATGTCAAGGTGATAAACACGTGGGCGCTGCTATCTCCCCCCAGCAGGTCAGAGCGTAGCGGGGCGTGCGGCTGCCCAGATAAGACTATTGAGCGAAGGTTGACGTAAGTGTGGGGGGGGTCGGGAAAGGGAGTTGGTCATTCATTGAGCGTCCGCGGTCAACCCCAAACGCACACGGAAACGCGACCTCAGCACACGCTCCTGACTCACTTCCTCGGCTGGAAAGAGGGAGGGATGCCTACCGTAGCGTGAGGGAAACAAAGACTTCCTGCGGGCCGAACCTGGACGCCTCTGGGCGCGTAAAACGGGACATCTGGCTGGACGTCCAGGCCCTTTTGAGGACCAGGGTTGTGGAAAGTCTGCTGCCGTGACGTCATAATTAGCATAAACAATGTAAAGGTACGCTCAGACGGAAGTTAGCCGGATATAAAACCAGGTTTCTGCAGTGTGCTGCTGGGAACCCTCTCTTTGACTTTTCACACACATTTCCGTCAGTGACACAGCGCCTTGCCTGCTGCTGTGTTTATTCTACTCTCTGCGTAACACCATTGCACAGGATGGATTCATGCTCGGCTTTTGTAGGGGGGGCCTTACGTCAGAGCCTACACCTAAACGCCAACGATAAAGAGAGGCACAACAAAAAAAGGCTGTTCAATTTCAAGCTCGGGACTCTATTAAGAGAATGGATGTCTTTTGTGTGAGACAGACCCCCACCCCCCCTTTGCTGGCTACTTTGTCACTGTTGTCCTGATCCCTGAATCCATCTTAGGAGGAATCTAAGGAATCTTTCAGGGCCACTACACATCTAGGTGCTGCTGAAGTGTAACTGCGAACAATAGTTTTTCTTTCCCTTTTTTTCTTTTTTTTTTAGATTGGACTACACTGGCTCTCTATCTAAAGTGAATCGCAGCCCTTTCGTCTTGTACAAATCAATTCACAAATGATCTATAGTCTAGCTGGAACATTAGATAAACCTTTTGTAAGTCATTCTATATCTACTGAAAGGGGTGGCAGTTGAATTAAAGTGGATGCTGTTCAAACACAATTCACTATCGTCTATCTATTGAAAAAAAAACAGAGGTAGGCCTAGGTATATTTTGCTAAGACATGCTAAGACGTTAGATATATGAGATTAGGGAGAAGCGACTACACACATATTAAAAACGGTGTGTTTCTCTAACCAGCAGCACGAGGGTTAATAATACCCATATGGTGTACCAGGGGGTTTGATTCAGTGCTCCTGTGGGCCAACAGGAGAGGGGCGGGTGGGGGCAGGACAGAAGGAAGAGACCGCGGGATATGCACACTCCAAACACCTGCATTTGTTCACTTGCATTTTAGTCTGTAACAGCCAAGGGTTGCCGTTAATTGACCATTGTAACGGTTATTACAACGTCGAATATGGTTGTTGCCATTGAGACTTTTAAGTTTTTTTGATAAAATCCTTACAGTTCATCCGATCAAATGCTTTTTTTTTATTCAATCAGTTGGTATTGACTGAATAGGCAACACATTTGAGCCAGGGATTTTAAACGTTTCGCCGGTTTTTCGTGGAGCTTTCTGCGAGGTTTTTTTTTCTTCCATTTTATCGTCGAAGTGCAAATCACGCGGAATGTAGCAGTAGGCTGCAAGTTTGGATTCTGCGAAGCCGCGACTCACTGGTGTCGAGGAAGAAGCAAAAGGTAACGCAACTTATTCAGACCTAAACCTCCGGAACTTTTTACGTTTCTCCGCGTTCGTGTAGGCAACAAATAAATGACACTAGTTTTATAGCACATATCTTCTAAATGGACAGATGGTGTTATGGGATGTTCAGTTCACAGGTCAATTATGCAATTATGTAGATGGAAAATCGTTTGAAATGTAGATACAAAAGGGTCTTGTTCAACAAAGGACTTATCCTCGTATTATTATTTTGTTTTATCAACACAGATTAACCAAAATCCAGTGAAAAGGTTTTGGATACTTAAGGCTTAAATAGGTAGGCTACTACCCCATATACGCCTGAATTCACAAAATATAGAAACATAAGCTTGTTGCCGAATGAAAGTGATATCATTGTGACGATTAGTAAAGTACCAGACCATTGTCTGGCTTCATTATTTTAATTGAAAAAACAACAATACTCTCATTCATATCCAACGCTTTCCTTTGAAGCTTAATCTAACCTGAATAATTATTTGTCTTTCCAAAACCACGCATAGGCCTAGATTATAGCCTTACACGATGGTTTGACCGCTATACACACATTACATGAGTGTAAACATAAACAGAGTTAGGCCCTACACGTTAAGAGGTTTCACATATCTCTTGCAAAAATCGATATATTGCTAAAGAAATAACATTTACAATTGGCTTGGGGTACATCAATGTGAGACAAAACCTCTGGGATACAGCCTTTACGCGAAGCACACCTTCTGGGAAAATTTAATGGACGTTATGGACTCAGCTTTTAGTATTCATAATTTATATGGGATCCTCTCCAGCAAAGTGCAGATGCATAATGAATACCTGAGTTAAGGTCTACCAGTTGGGGTACCTTTCAACTGCCTTAAACGTCAGAAATGTGTTTTCTATAGAACTACCTGCTTCGTCATGTATCTTAGATCAGAGTTTTAGACCGTTCTCTGTGCTTGAGGATGGGTGTGTACTGTGCGTTGATTGTGAGACTGAGTTAGAGAGAATAACCCAAATGAAGCCAACGTCTTAGCTTCTCTTGAATGAACAATGTGGTCTTTACAAAT